>OZ024741.1:19573562-19576062 GCA_964016885.1 Eledone cirrhosa
CACACACACACATACATACATACATATATATATATATATATATATATATATATATATATATATATATATATATATATATATATATATATATATATGTGGTGGGGAGAGAATGTAGATGCCAAGTCTTTGTTGAAAGATCTATTCAGTGTTTATCATCCAGCACACATCATGCCTGAGGTAGAACAGCTGGTGCTGTATGTGGATATGGTAATTATATACACATACACATATGTACAAATGAACAGAGAACAAAAAACAGAGAGGCAGTACAAATCGTATGGTTTTTAGTTTCACGCTTGAGAGTGGGAGGTGGGGGGCGACGTTTCGGGCATAAGCCCTTCAGGAGAACAGTGGGTAGGAAAAGAGTTCCGAGGGTGTGTGGGGGAGTGGTGGAAAGACATTTTATAAAAAGCGAGGGGGGGGGGGCAATTTACATATATAAACATATATTACATATATCCATAAATATAAATATATATATATATAATCTATATGTATATATACAGATATGCATATATGTATATATATATACATATATAGATTATACATATACATATCTATAAATATGTATATGCACACACACACACACATATATATATATAGAGAGAGAGATTACACACATATATGTCTATAAATATGCACACACACACATATATACATATATATAAATGTTCCCCATGATATATATAAATATATATATATATATATATATATATATATATATATATATATATATATATATATATATACTGATACGTGTGTGTGTGTGTGTGTGTGTGTGTGTGTGTGTGTGTGTGTGTGTGTGTGTGTGTGAGAGTGTGTGTACGCATGTGTGCATATACACACATGTTTGCATGAAATCGGGAGTAGTAATACATTGCTTATAGACATGTTGCATTCAAAATACAACACTCTTCTGGTTTTATATTTTCAGCACTATTTTGTTTTTGTATGATCCAGAGGTGTTGATGGATTTACGTAAATAATATATATATATATATATATACATATATATATATATAGTATTAAGGAATATACCTAGGGCCTTCTTCTCACTACTAGATAAAAACTTCCCTCTAGGACACAAGTACCATAACCTTTTAAACAAAAACACTATTAAAATATCATACTCTACGATGCCTAGCATAGCATACCACATAGCTAGTAGCAATAAAAGAAAAATTAATTCTTACTTCCAACAAACGAAATCGCAACAGGGGGTAAACCTCCAAAATAACTCTGTAGCAAGTAACCCTAATAACGGCAGTAATAATAGTAATAGCACTAGTATAAGCAATAACACCGGGGACGACAACCCCCATATCCAAAACCATATAGCTACCACCCGGACTTCTGCACAGCATTATAACCAGCAGACTAACACCCAGAATAATTGTAACTGTAGAGCAAATAGAACCTGCCCTTTAGATAAAAAATGCTTAATCAAGGATATCATATACTCATGCACCGTCACAACTAGCAACTCTTCAGAAACCTATGTAGGCTCCACTTCTAACTGCTTCAAAACCAGGTATAATTCGCACATCCACTCGTTCAAAAAACACAGTCTAGCCAACTCCACCTCACTATCTAGCTACATACACTATCTAAAAACTAAAAATAAATCTTGCACACTCAAATGGGAAGTGATAGGTAGCGCGACTTCGTACAAATCACCTAATAAATTTTGTAACCTCTGTCTACTAGAGACCCACACTATTATCTTCTCTAACCATAACCTACTTAATAAAAAATCTGAAGTGTTCGCAACTTGCCAGCACCGCCTCAAACATTCCTTCCAAAACTTTAAGCCCAATATATAGCAATGTCAGACTTGAACCAGGCACCACTTCTAGCATCAAACACCAAGGGCACACCTTATACCACATCCCCACACTCATTGATCCAATATAACACTAATAGGGACATCCCTCTAGAACCCTTCACAGTAAGAATACCCCTTTGTACTTCTACTTTGGGTGTGACTGCATCCAGTTGCTTGAACTGCACTACACCACTTTATAATTAATGTAAAATTTAAGCATGGAATTGATTGTATTGTTGGTGCTCTGCGGGTGAAGTGCCATCGTTGGATAAATGGAAGACTAATTAATCTAGTAACGTTGATGAGCTGTATAACCTATTTGCTGAGTGCAGTGAATGTATTGCAAGTGGCGTATGTGTTGTACATATATGTATGAATTGATGGTCAGATTAGTGACATGAGGAGTGTAGACTGACCTCTGATCTACCCTAGTGATAGTTAACTTTCGACATCCAATATAACATGCACTGACCCAGAGCTTACCAGGGATTATTATATATTGAAGTGATTCTATAATCACCCTGCCAGGCTCTATGAGTAGACTACAATCACAATGATCATTGATTTAGAAATCCCGCTCAACGTGTAAAAGATTCAATTGTGACACTCTGTGATGGAGGATGATCACCCTAGTATGAATACCTTTAATACTGCTTGATAGACTACATTATAGTT
>OZ024741.1:19578562-19634750 GCA_964016885.1 Eledone cirrhosa
ATTACGCACAGAAACACCGCCTCTGCTTCATCTTTGAAGGGGGGAGGCGGCTTGATCATTACAATAGACTCGGTGGTCAACCGGATCGGTCCCACCCTTGACAGCAGTTGTTCGACATAGCCCCACAGATCGGCTACGCCCGAGCAGTGTACTAATGCGTGTGCAACGGTTTCCTCGTCGCACACGCATCTGGGACAGATCTTTTTGGCGGGGTCCCTACCCGGGCGCCCGTGTCTGTAGAGCCTTTCTCGAACGGGTAAAGCCCCTCGGTAGCACTGCCAGGCCAGGGACTTCTGGAAGTTGTCCATAGGTCCCGGGCTGAATGTCCTACCGAACAGGCTGGCCAGTTCGTCCTCCTCCATGTCTAGGGCTTCTCCGAGGGCGTCGTCGCACCTGCTGCGTACCAGCCCTCTATAGAATGTTGCGGTGGAGTCTCCACTGATAACCGGCATCCCCAGCCCTCCTTTCGAAGGGTGTTGACAGCAGATGGATCTCCTCACCATAGGAGCCCGCCTCTTCCAAAGGAATTGGAAGAGCGCGCGCTCCATCTTGGTGAGGGTTTCCCTTGGGCAGGGCACTACGGTCAGGCGGTAGTAGATGACGGACGCTATGTAGGTGTTCGCCACCTCCGCCCGACCTTTCAGGGATAGTTTGCAACTGGCCCACTTCTGGGTCAGTGCAAACACCCTGTTCGTAACCTCCGCCCAGTTTTTCTCCACCTGGAGGTCCGGTCCGAACCAGACCCCGAGCAACTTCACCGGGCCCTCCGTCCAGCGTCCGACGACGCTATCGGAGGGCATCGGTCTGCCCCTCCACGTGCCGAGTTGCAAACCGATCGACTTGTCCCGGTTCAGCTTAGCCCCTGTGAACTTTTCGTACTCCTCCAGTAAGGTGCCGACCGCCTCGATTTCGGAGGCCGTCGACACCATTACTGTCACGTCATCGGCGTAGGCCGACACCGCTTTCCGCAATCCCGGTTCCAAAGGGATGCCCTGCAACAACTCCAACTTCCGCAGTAGTGGTTCGAGAGTCAACACATACAGAAGGGAGGAGAGAGGGCACCCTTGTCGGATGGACCGCGCGATTTTGAACGGCTCCGAGAGGTAGCCGTTCACCTTGACCCTAGAGCAGATGCGGCTGCTGTGCATAGCAGTGATCCAGCCCCTGAAAACGGGTCCGAAGCCTGCCGCCGCTAGCACCGCATCCAGGTAACCATGGTCGACCCTATCGAACGCCTTAGATTGATCCAAGTTGATCAGAGCCCCACCAAAGCCGGGTTCGTTCCCAACCCTCTCTATGATGTATCGCATGAGGTGGAGGTTGTCATGGATGGACCTGGACGGGATAGCGCATGTCTGCGCATCTCCCACCAGGTTGCCCACGACAAGCGCCAACCTCTTTGCTAGCACCTTGGCCAAAATCTGTAACTCTGTATTTAGCAGTGTTATGGGCCTGAAGTTACTTATTTCGTCCCCCTTGTTCTCGTCCTTCCTCACTAGCGTGACTACGCCCTTGGTCACAGTACAGGGAATTCTCCCGTTCTGTTGCCAGTTGCAGTAGACCGCCTCGAGGAGATCGGGGAACAAGTCCGGCATAGCTAGATATAATTCGTAAGGAAGACCATCGAGACCCGGGGATTTGCGTTTGCCGCATTGGCTCAGCACGTCCTCTATCTCAGCGGCCGAAATCGGCTCCTCGCAGGACTTCGCCTCCCTGTCCGAGAGGCGCGGCAGGCCGTCGAGGTATGGACCGAAGTCCACGTTCCCAACCGGCTCCCCGCCCCTCCCGAACAGTCGGGCAAAGTGCCTTTGAAAGGCCTCACACATCTGCTTAGGCTCAAGAATCGCCGGTCCATCCAGGTCTCGCAAAGACCGGATGGTGGATTTAGTTCCACTGTTGGCCTCTGTCACGCGGGCCCAGCTAACAGCTTTGGTCCCCTCGTTCCCTAGAGCACGTATTTTACTTCGGACAACGCAGCCTTCGTGCTTCGCGTCGAAAAACTGGCTCAAAGCCGTTCTCGACGCTAGCACTCTGGCCACGTCGCCGCTTCTAATTGCCTCTTCTACTCTATCTATTAGCTCCCTTTCGTTCCTATTCCTATCCGCAGCTAGATAGATAGATAGATAGATAGATAGATAGATAGATAGATAGATAGATAGATATAGATAGATAGATAGATAGATAGATAGATAGATAGATAGATAGATGGATAGATAGATAGATAGATAGATAGATAGATAGATAGATAGATAGATAGATAGATAGATAGATATAGATAGATAGATAGATAGATAGATAGATAGATAGATAGATATGTTTCTTTTATTTGCCACTAGGGCATCAAAAGTGGGACAAGTACAAAGGGGGGAGTTTACACAAAAAGGCGTCCTCAATAAGGAGGAGGCAATAACAAAATATAAAAATAAAATAAGATATAACAAAAAATAAAATTTTTAACAAAATCCTCAATAGAGAGGAGGCGCCTTGGGGGGTCGCACACACCCCCGAAAAAAGTGTGCAACCCTTCTCCTCAGGAGCACAGAGAAGGGGTGCTCCCTTGGTCTTTCATCTTCCTCACCTATAGTCTGATGTAGAGTGAAGGCCCATTCACACGGGCCATTCTCGCCACTTTCACCCATCTTTCATAGAAACGGCTGGGGTGCAGCACCTCTCTCTCCATCCTGATCCTTCTTCCGAAATGATATCGGAAGAAACGGACCAGTTGTTGGCCAGAGAGAAAGGTGCCTGACCTCAGTCCTTTCAGACGCGTCCACCATACAACCTCTTTCGCCATGGCTATTACGCACAGAAACACCGCCTCTGCATCATCTTTGAAGGGGGGAGGCGGCTTGATCATTACAATAGACTCGGTGGTCAACCGGATCGGTCCCACCCTTGACAGCAGTTGTTCGACATAGCCCCACAGATCGGCTACGCCCGAGCAGTGTACCAATGCGTGTGCAACGGTTTCCTCGTCGCACACGCATCTGGGACAGATCTTTTTGGCGGGGTCCCTACCCGGGCGCCCGTGTCTGTAGAGCCTTTCTCGAACGGGTAAAGCCCCTCGGTAGCACTGCCAGGCCAGGGACTTCTGGAAGTTGTCCATAGGTCCCGGGCTGAATGTCCTACCGAACAGGCTGGCCAGTTCGTCCTCCTCCATGTCTAGGGCTTCTCCGAGGGCGTCGTCGCACCTGCTGCGTACCAGCCCTCTATAGAATGTTGCGGTGGAGTCTCCACTGATAACCGGATCCGCCTGCCAGAGGGCGGTGAGCGCCTGGGCACACTCAGTGTGCCAGGCGCCCAGTTTTCTCGGTCTTTGCTTGACCCAGGATTGCAGCTCGGTGAGTGAGACGAGTCTGGGAAAGGTTCGTCTCACAAACGAGGCCCACACCGGTTGTCCGGTGAGGAATACGTAGAGGTGCCGTAGCCTTAATGCGTGTTTACGCATCATTAGCCACGGCATCCCCAGCCCTCCTTTCGAAGGGTGTTGACAGCAGATGGATCTCCTCACCATAGGAGCCCGCCTCTTCCAAAGGAATTGGAAGAGCGCGCGCTCCATCTTGGTGAGGGTTTCCCTTGGGCAGGGCACTACGGTCAGGCGGTAGTAGATGACGGACGCTATGTAGGTGTTCGCCACCTCCGCCCGACCTTTCAGGGATAGTTTGCAACTGGCCCACTTCTGGGTCAGTGCAAACACCCTGTTCGTAACCTCCGCCCAGTTTTTCTCCACCTGGAGGTCCGGTCCGAACCAGACCCCGAGCAACTTCACCGGGCCCTCCGTCCAGCGTCCGACGACGCCATCGGAGAGCATCGGTCTGCCCCTCCACGTGCCGAGTTGCAAACCGATCGACTTGTCCCGGTTCAGCTTAGCCCCTGTGAACTTTTCGTACTCCTCCAGTAAGGTGCCGACCGCCTCGATTTCGGAGGCCGTCGACACCATTACTGTCACGTCATCGGCGTAGGCCGACACCGCTTTCCGCAATCCCGGTTCCAAAGGGATGCCCTGCAACAACTCCAACTTCCGCAGTAGTGGCTCTAGAGTCAACACATACAGAAGGGAGGAGAGAGGGCACCCTTGTCGGATGGACCGCGCGATTTTGAACGGCTCCGAGAGGTAGCCGTTCACCTTGACCCTAGAGCAGATGCGGCTGCTGTGCATAGCAGTGATCCAGCCCCTGAAAACGGGTCCGAAGCCTGCCGCCGCTAGCACCGCATCCAGGTAACCATGGTCGACCCTATCGAACGCCTTAGATTGATCCAAGTTGATCAGAGCCCCACCAAAGCCGGGTTCGTTCCCAACCCTCTCTATGATGTATCGCATGAGGTGGAGGTTGTCATGGATGGACCTGGACGGGATAGCGCATGTCTGCGCATCTCCCACCAGGTTGCCCACGACAAGCGCCAACCTCTTTGCTAGCACCTTGGCCAAAATCTGTAACTCTGTATTTAGCAGTGTTATGGGCCTGAAGTTACTTATTTCGTCCCCCTTGTTCTCGTCCTTCCTCACTAGCGTGACTACGCCCTTGGTCACAGTACAGGGAATTCTCCCGTTCTGTTGCCAGTTGCAGTAGACCGCCTCGAGGAGATCGGGGAACAAGTCCGGCATAGCTAGATAGATAGATAGATAGATGGATAGATAGATAGATAGATAGATAGATAGATAGATAGATAGATAGATAGATGGATGGATTGGTAGGTAGGTGGGTAAACAGGTGGGAGTTGACAGATAGAGAAACAGATTGACAGATATATATAAACAAATAGACAGACAGACGTACAGACAGACAGGTCGACAGATAGACAGACAGACAGACAGACGTATTTGTTGTCTGAAAATAGATACTTAGGCTGGTAACTGTAGATAGCTGCCCGATTGACTACTGGCCCTCTTGTTGGTACTGCTGAGAGAGAGAGAGAGAGAGAGAGAGAGAGAGAGAGAGAGAGAGAGAGAGAGAGAGAGAGAGAGATATGGGGGAGGGGGGAGAGAGAGAGGGGAAAACGAGAAAGAGAGGAGATAAGTTAGAAGATATTAATTTACCATTTCCTGAACAAATGTAGCACAAACTGGGCACTCTTCTTCTTCTTCTTCTTCTTCTTCTTCTTCTTCTTCTTCTTCTTCTTCTTCTTCTTCTTCTTCCCTTTATTCCTGGGAGGATCGTGGGAGCGGAGTCCTCCATCATGTCTTCCAGCGGTTCCTATCAGAAGCAACTGTCTCCAGTTGATCCGACTCACGGATGTTATCCAACCATTTTGCTCAGGATCAACCCCTGGGTCTCTTTCGCTTTGTTTTCCCAGCAGAATCTGTCCAGTGATTCTTTCCTGAGACATTCTAACCACATGTCCATAATATCGGAGCTATGATCTCTCTATTCTGGAGTGACTCTTTGAACTCCGTGCTACGCACTCAATCAAGTAGCCCACGCACAGACACACGCACATACATACATACATACACCCACACAACACACTCTCTCTCACACACACACACACACACTCACATATATATATATATATATATCGAGAGAGAGAGAGTGACAGAAAATGAATAAAAAAATAACCAGGATTAAATTACATTAAATTATTGAATTGATTTACAAATGTTTCAATCAATAAATCATTAAAATACATTTCTGCTGTATTGATTTCTTCAGAATCTATTAAATAACATAAAGATTAAACTCTGAACTTTCTTTTACATATCTTGCTGTGGACTCTTCAATCACATTTGAGCTTTGAATTATTGTTTGCCTTTATATGGTTGTATTATCATATATATATTCATTTTATTAAGGCTAAATAGTAAGTCTTGTTGTTTATTAATACTGTGTCTGCTATTGAAAGGTCAGTTCTTGTCTGATGACCCTGTGATAAACAGGCGAAACTCCAGAATAACAAGACTCACTATTTAACCTTAACAAAACAAATATTAAAACCCTACTTCGGAATTAAGTACTTTCTTCTTGCAGCTGTCAACCAGATATAGGTATATATATATATATTTGAAAAAAGGAAAAGAATGACTTCACTTGTAGTTCTAAACAATTTAATTTTATATTATAATTTTACAATTTGGTTTTGTAGATCTAGTAAGTTCTTTGTCAAATTCGGTGGGAAATGTTTTAAAGATTCCGGGTAAACTTTCCTGGAGAATTGTCAACCTAATCTCAGATTGACAATTACCACCGACGAATGCGAGAAAGTTCTCCAGGAAAGTTAACCAGGAATCTTAAAAAAATCTCCCCACCGAAGTTGACAAAGAACTTACTAGATCTACAAAACCAAATTGTAAAAATATATTATAAAATTAAATTGATTAGAACTACAAGTGAAGTCATTCTTTTCCTTTTTTCAAATATACCTAACTGTACCATGGATTTCACACATTTTCAAATATATATACATACAGTCAGTAGGCACCTCTTAACTCAATGTACATCCCACACACCCTACCCCACCCCCCTTTCCCGTTCCGTCCACTGTGTCGATGACACAACAGTCCTTACTGTAAGGTGGCCGTGTAGGAGACACGGTGAAAAAGCTCCCAGTCCACACTGTAAATGTGGTTGGTGTGAAGAAGGGCATCCAGGTGTAAAAGAAAACCTGCCAGAGACGCTTCCGTGCGGGCGAGACATGGTCTCCTCCCGACCATTCCCGCATCAAATGGAACAAAACCGTCTAACCCATGCTAGCGTGGAAAATGGACGTTAAACGATGATGATGATGATGATGATGATGATGATGATATATATATATATATATATATATATATATATATATATATATATATATATATATATATATAACGAAGGAAGTGTGGTAAGGAACCAGGTGGACCATAACGCACCAGAGTACTCAATACTTAGGGTAGTAGAGTGGGAAATAGGAAAACGTTCAAGACCCCGACGGCAGAGCTCGAGCCGTTTCGACGGCTACTTTTAACCGTCGAAACGGCTCGAGCTCTGCCGTCGGGGTCTTGAACATTTTCCTATATATATATATATATATATATATATATATATATATATATATATATATATATATTCAAATGTTCTAGTTTACTAACTAAAGGAAACGATAGTAAAACTGAATTTCTCTCCAATCCTCATGTAGAAACTGTTTTCCTTTTTACTCGTGATCTTATAAAATACATCAGAGTGGCTTTCTTCCATTGTGCGCATTCATCGTTTACATTGACAGTTTTCTAATATTATTTTATCATGTGTTTATTTTTTTTCTGAGAGGCCTTTATCTGTGTATTGTGTTACTGTTCATTGGTTTCCGATGTTTTGCTATGTCGATGTTTTATAACGATAACTTAGATTTCCGTTGTATTAATTGTTAATTACTAGGTTCCTCTGTTACAGTTCAGTGATTGTGAGTGATGATGTGTCTTAGGTTTCCTATTATGTCATTTCTTCCAGTCTTCTTATATCTAACTTTTACATAGATTGTTTATACAGATATCGAAAGATTGTAGTTGATACTTCAGACCACCAGAAGTGCATAACTCCAGTTCTTTATTCTTTGTGTATTCATGTTTAGAATAGGAACACCCCATTACTGCATCTCAAAGCGGGGACTAAGAATGTTGGCGTTAGGAAAAGCATCCGGACGTAAAACATTGCCTGGAAAGGGATTCCACGAAGATTATTAAGACTGCCAAGATTTAGCATGAACATGACCTGGAAATCTTTGTAGAAGCACGGCATTCCTTGGTCGTCAAACTGGAAATGAAAGTTTCCTTAAGAGATCACTAGAATAAGATCTTCCCTACCTTACGGGGTCGATAAAATAAAGTACCAGTAATGCACTGGGTAATTGCTGGCCTTGTGCCTAAAGTAGAAACAATTATCTCTCATTATAAATTTATTCCAGGGTCTGACGCCATGCTTTGCAGCAAAGAGTTACGGCCTTTATGGTCTGAGTTCAAATCGCACCGAGGTTAACTTTGCCTTTCATCCTTACGAGGTCGATAAAATAAAGTACCAGTAATACACTGGTTAATTGCTGGCCTTGTGCCAAAAGTAGAAACAATTATAAATTTATTCCAGCTTCATTCATCCAGCCGTTTCGATGAATATGAACAAACACCACAAACTATGTTTTGTTTTTCTATAGGCTTTCATGTTCTGTATTGTAACCATTATAATAATGGTCTCTGGTCATCGGACCTGATTTCTCTTTGTGCCATCCACCCAGGGACTTGTGATTCACTGAGCTCTATTCCTCCTCCTTAACTATGTTGTCATCACCTTTTATCCCGGCGCTGCACCAATCACTACACCCAGTTCTTTCTTTCCAGAGTATTGACTGTCTGGAAATCCCACAATGCTTTGCTGATGTCGCTGACTTGCAAGACTTGGAACGGAACATAAATATAACATCAATAATACCGCTGGGCTCGAGGAGCTTATGAAGTCCACGGAAACAGATCAATACATACAATACATACATATATACATACGTACATACACATACTCACATATACATAACACACGCACACACTTACATACATACATAGACACGTCACTCGTTCTGATTGATCTACAAGATTCCAGACCTCATTCGCTTGCCGAGTGGGGTGGACCTCGTCAAATCAGACCAAGGAAACAAGGTTTCCTTTTGTCTTTCCATTGCTGATACTACCTACCGATTGCAATTCCTGGCAGAAATGAAATAAAGTGTCTTGCTCAAGGATATAACGCATCACCGTGTCCGAGAATTGAACTCTCTATCCACTAAGCCACTTACGTATATACATACACACACATACATGTATGCATACATACACACATACACACAGTGGCGGACTGGGTCTAAAACTATTGGTTGCCAGGAGATAAAGGGGGCCCACCCACATATAGAATGCTATCATTTAATTTTTATAATGAATAAATAACATTTTCAAAAGTTACATAAATGAAAACAAAACAATGCAATCAAATTTTTGCGGAAAAAATGTGTATTTTTTTTTACTAATTATAGTGTATATATATAGTGTATATATTACTGGCAGTATACAGTAATACTAAATGTTAATACAGAATGTTATAATAAAATTTTTAAATAATAGTGAATATATAGTATATTGTATAGTATACTGTTATTTAGAGTAGAGTGTGCAGGCGATCGTTGTTACCTCCTCCAATAAAAAATATAAACTACATTGCGAAATATACACATCCAGAGACTTACAATAAATGACCTTTGGCCTTTCACACTCTCTCAATATATATAGCTGGGAGTGTATGTGTGTGTACATGTACATGTGTATATATAGATTTATATATATGTATACATACATGTTTTCTACTTGTACAAAACTGATTTGGCGACTCATTCTCCCTAGGGACTTTAGACTGAAGAACTGACCACTAATTGATTTTATATGTCTTTAACCCATTGATTTAAAAAAATGTATTTGACCAGCTGCTTCTGTGTATGTGTAAGTATATATATATATAAATGTAAGTATATATATATATATATATATATATATATATATATATATATATACGTGTGTGTGTGTGTGTGTGTGTGTGTGTGTGTGTGTGTGTGTATGTATGCATGCATGAATTATTACAGTAAGCCAGTGACTCCAACTGTTAGCACTATCATATATATTTGGTTTCTATTAATTCCCCAGGGAATTGTTTGACCAAATGCTTTGTTTATCTATTTTAAAACTAATTTATTCTTTCTCTGAGACATTTGTTTAAAGATATTTGTTGAAAGCAATGCATTGGACCCTAAAATACTAGAGTGTGTTGGTATGGACATGTGATGCGCATGGAGGATGACCGCTGAGTAAAGAAATGCCAAGAAATCCCGGTGGAAGGAAGACGCAGTCGAGGAAGACCAGGAAAAACATGAACGGAGGTGGTGAGAACAGACCTCAGGTCACTGAAGCTCACGGAGGAGATGACAAAGGACCGTGATGAATGGAGAGATGCTGTGCTTAATAAGGCCCGTCCCACCCTTACACGCAGGGAAAAGTGGACGTAAAATGATGATGACGATGGCAAAGATATATTTATATAATAGATTTTAAATGCTTAGAAAATAAGGGGAAGACCCTTAAAGATGGAAGAAGTATGCACACACACACACACACACGCACACACACACACACACACACACACACACGCACACACACACACACACACACACACACACACACACACACACACACACACACATATATATATATATATATAGGTCGAGTTTGGTCAGCAAAGATTCTATATATTCCTGATGATTTCTAATGAATGAAACAGTTCTAGTCCTGTAGAATCTCATCTATATATATATATATATATATATATATGTGTGTGCGTGTATTTAGTGAAGAGACAGAATTCCTCCCAGTGGGTCCACCTATTTCAACTAGATTTCTACAAGTAGTTTTAAGGGATTCATTTTCTTATTTTCTTTGAAAATACTTTCGGAAATCACCTGAAAACATCTGGATTAAATCTCACTGGTGGTGAATACATTTGATTAAATCCCGTTTGCGGTGCTCCAGCATGACCGCGGTCAAATAACTGAAACCAATAAAATAACAGATAAATAAAAGAATGTAAATGGCTTCTAGCCCCAACCTGATATTAAAATATTCATAACAATCTAGGTTTTAATGGTTACTGATGTAGCAAAGCATGACCCAGCTGTCAACTGTGTATTTATTATGTTAATAAATCTCTACCTAGGGAGCCACATACATATTTATATTTTAATAAGTGACCTACGGTTATTGTGTTAAGGCACGTGGCTTACTGGTTAGGCTGTTTGACGCGGGGTCGTGAGATGGTGAGTTCGACTCCAGCTTGAAAGAGATATTTTATTTCATGTCGCTTCAGTTCATTTATATATATATAACAAATGAATTGTGGTAAGGAACTAGATGGACCATAACGCACCAGAGTACTTAATACTTAGGGTAGTAGAGTGGGAAATAGGAAAAAGTATCACCCCGACGGCAGAGCTCAAGCCGTTTCGACGGCTATTTCTGTCAAGAAATAGCCGTCGAAACGTCTTGAGCTCTGCCACCGGTGTCATACTTTTATATATATATATATATATATATATATATGTGTGTGTGTGTAGTTATCGATGGGGAGTATACTGGTTGGAATAACAACAGTGTTGTTTACGTATATGTGTGTGTCTGTATCTGAGTTTGTGTGTTGTAATAGATAGATAGGGAGAGAGAGATAGATAGATATATAGAGATAGATAGATAGATAGATAGAGAGAGAGAGAGAGAAAGGGAGGGAGAGAGAGAGGGGGTGAGAGAGATAGGTAGATAGATAAGTGTTTAGCCTACCTGTAAACACGTTGATCGTTGACTAGATCAATAGATCGTATATTGTAAAGGTAATCCGGTCAAAGTTTCTTTCCGAATCACTTGATGTGGTAATGAAGAAGAAAAGAAAGAAGAGAAAGAAAGGTTAATTAGTGAAAATAAATAAACAAAACAAAGTATAAACAAATAAATGAAACTATTTATATTCAACAGTCGTTTCTAGTTCACATATACATATATAGACTTACACATACATACACATACATATATAGACTTACACATACATAGATAGACTTACACACGTATACATACACTCACACATATATAGCCTTATATACACATAGACTTACACACACACATACACACACATACATATATATATATAGATAGATAGATAGATAGACTTAGACGCACATACAGTATATATATATATATATATATATAGACTTACACACATATATATGCACTTACACATACTCGTACACACACATCCATACGCACGATGTGTGTGTGTGTGTGTGCAATAAATGTATGTATGTGTGTTTATTCACATAAATGTATATAACACATATACATATAATACATACGCACACCTATATATACAGGGTGTCCCCAAAAATGTATTTACACTTCAACAGCATTCTAATAAATATTACCTATACAGGTAATCAAAGTCTGCATACATTTTTTGAGGACACCCTACATACAATATATGTATATATATATATGCATACATACACACACACACACACACACACACATATATATATATATATATATATATATATATATATATATATACACACGTACAGTTTTACAAAAGGTAGAAGCAGTAAGGAATATATAGAGCCGAGAGTAAATATATTATTTATAGCTGTAAAATTACTTAAACGACAGATCCTTGAATCGCAAGCTTCACAGCTAATAAATAATGCTGTTGTTGGTTTAGTCTCTATATATATACTATGGTGTGGCTGTGTGGCTGTATGGCTGCGTGTGGCTGTGTGGCTGTGTGTGGCTGTGTGTGGCTGTGTGGATGTGTGGGTGTGTAGGTGGGTGGGTGTGTGTTCGTGTATGTAGGCGCCTACATAAGTGTGTCTCTGTATACATTACCAAACTGTGCTAATGGTAGATGAGGACTTGCACGGGTGTCGGTACGCAAGCACGCCCGATTGTGTATATATCTGCCTGATATAGAGACAATGAGGGCATTATTTATGTATGTGTGAGTGTGTGTGTAGTTTTGTATATGTGAGTATGAATGTATCGATAAAAAAAAATGATATATATATAGGAAAAGAGTCAGGACCACAAACAGATCACACCTCGAGCTGTTCACCGGAGAAACAATTGTAATACGTTAATAAATTGTGTTCCGATGCATCACTGATTCTTCATTTCCATATTATACTCTGCTCTGAAGGAGCATAGAGTGCTCAACCGACATACCGCCTATGGACGCATCCAAGCAACCTTACTACAAATATATATATACTAGCAGCAGTACCCAGTGTTGCCTGGGTAGTTAAAATAATATCTGCTTTGATGAAAAGGTGTTGATCTTAGCGACTGCGAGTTTCTTGAAAATCGGTCGTAAGGCGTAGCAAATGGCGAAATGTTGAGTGAAATCGTATGGAATATGTGGGAGGTGGAAGAAGCTAATGATAGGTCGCCGTCCTGAACAAAAAATGCAAAGGTGTGCAATGATAGGTTCTATCGTAGTATAAAAGTTGAACCAAATAAATTGATTTATGTGTGAGGTGGAGCCGAAGTTTCGAATTTGAACGAAATCGGTTGAAAAATGTGGGAGCTAGAGCCGAAAAGGCGGAAATTTGAGCGAAAAGGTGATATTTTCGAATATTTAAGCGGCTGCAACGCCGTTCCTGAACAAAAATTCCAAAATTTAAAGCCACTTTAAGACTTGAAATAATCAGATCTAGCGTAGTGTAAAATTTGAACAAAGTAGGTTGATTAATGTAGGAGCTAGAGCCGAAAAAGTGAAAATTTGAGTCTAAAAGTGGTATTTTTTAATATTTAAGCGGCTGCCACGCCGTTCCTGAACAAGAAATGCAAAATATAAAGCCATTACAGGATGTGTAATGATAAATTCTATTTTGCTTTAAAATTTGAACGAAATCGGTGGCAAAATGTGGGAGCTAGAGCCAAAAATCTTATTTTTCGATATCTAAAAAAAGGTGACGCCCCTATCGATTTTTATCTGCAGAATGACCCCGGAATAAAAAAAAAAACGATACACTGATATATAGAAAACACTCCCCGATGACTAATCTATGAGCCTGTAAAGTTTCATGAAAATCGGTCGTAAGATGTAGGCCCCTATAGGTAATACACAGACACACCGACACACACACACATACTTAATTTTATATATATACAGATATATATATATATAACCAAAGATTAATATGGTTCATTGATTACTCAATGAATATAGTTTTACAATAGATTAAAATCACTCTACAAAGAAGTTTTATCATATATATTTCGAAGGTACTGTGCTGTTTTTTCAGTACGTCCTCGTCAGATAAAATACATTAATTGATGTATGACATACCTCAACGGTCTTGATGGTTCAATTCCAGTACTGGAATTCCAATACTGGAATTCCAATACTGGAATTGAACCATCAAGACCATTGAGGTATGTCATACATTTCATGTATTTTATCTGACGAGGACGTACTGAAAAAACGGCACAGTACCTTCGAAATATATATAATAAAACATATATTTTGATTATGTGAATGTCTTCTTTTATTAATATTCTGAATAATATATATATATATATTTGTGTGTGTGTGTGTGTGTGTGTGTGTGTGTGTGTGTGTGTGTGTGTGTGTGTGTGTGTGTGTACATCCACTGGTCCCTATGAACTTTGAAACAATAATATTTAAATTACAACTTCAAAGTCTTCTTATTTAATGAGTTACGGAGGCGACAGTAGAAGAAACTTTACCTGGTTCGGTTGCTCTTATAATTCACTAAATAAGAGAAGCTTTTTACGTTTAACACGGGCCGATCCTTCTGAGTGGTAACATAGTGTATATTAGTAATAGAGCGGTTGAACATTGGATTGTCCCGGCCCCATGGGTTTCTGCAACAGTTGACTGCACTAGGAGATACGGTTCGAATCTGCTATATATCACTACATATTCAAATATACAAAACTTCATTGTTTGGCGCAGCTGAGATAATAGGTTCACTTAACAAAACTATTTTCGCCCTCCCTATCCTCCACCTTTTAATTATTTCTCTACCTTTTTTTTCTGATTATAAAAATTATTAGATTTTCAACAATATCTGAGAATTGGTACAATTTCACCTGGTTACATAATTCTTCCTGTGAATGGGCGTGTCTTAATAGTTATATTGTTTGCAGCGTCGTGAGTTCAAATCCCGGCGGTGCGATGTGTTCTTGAGGAAGACATTAAACTTCTCACAGTCCTAGTCGACTCCACTGACATTGGTTTCACCTCTCATTCAAGAGGGCCAGCTCTTCACATGCTTCATCCCGTTGAGACTCGTCGAGAATTACGTTAAGGGTTCACGTGTATATATATGGACTCATCAGCTATTTTCACCTTAATTTCATAAGCCGGCTCCTCTCTTCTCAGCCGGACCACTCTGAACATGTAGAAAAAACCCGGAACAATCAGAACACTCATCGTCGAAACCAGTGGAGGTCTGATACATAATTCACCCAGTTTATCGATGAGAACACATTCATTGTATCTGACAAATCAAGGGCAGTGGAAGCATTTCTGAATTGGGGTGGAGAGGGGGGCAAATTTAGCCAATTTAGTTATAAGTGATTAGTTTAGCTGTTATTATCAAATATCAACGGTGGATTGGGAGTATCGGTAGATGGTCGGACGCCATGCTTAGACGCATAGAGTTACGGCCCTTGCCATTCTGAGTTCAAATACCGCCGAGGTTAACTTTGCCTTTCATCCTTACGGGGTCGATAAAATAAAGTACCAGTAATGCACTGGGATAATTGCTGGCCTTGTGCCAAAAGTAGAAACAATTATTATCAAATATCAACCAAGATATAAAATACTTCGATATGCGATAAACATAACATGTAGATAAACTGTAGCGTATATAGAAATAGAGGTGTATTTTGGTAGTTTTGGTGGTCCTTAGATAGCAGAGTATACCAACTGGGTGCATGTGTGAGGGATCTTTAGCTAGCAGGGTATACCAGATGACAATGAGGTGAAAAAGCAAAAGGGTGTGGAGGGGACTTTAAAGTTCTGCACTAACTCATCTCATGCACAAAAGGAATATAATTGATAAACATTACATTATTTTTAGTTTAACAATGATACCAATAATCGTTTCTAATTGAGGCACGGAGCCAAGAATTTGTGGTGGGTGGGGGGCGATAGTGGAGGTGCAGAAGAAAGTCGATTATATCAACTTTAACTCATGACAGGTACTTTATTTTATCGATCCCAGAAGGACGAAAGGCAAAGTTGACTACGGTGGAATATGAACTCCGAACGTAATAAGTCGCGACGAATAACTCAAAAGTATTTTGTCCGACGCTCTACCAATTCTGCTAAACCAACACCCTGGTAATAATAGAAATTATGGTTTCTGATTTTGTACATAGCTAAAAGTAAACCCCTCTACTTAGCGTTTGTTGACTTGGAAAAACTTATTTTTCAAATCTGATTTTGATTCAAAAGAAATATTGTGTGAGGCCAGGTACTAACCACTAGTATCTCTTAAGGCCAGGAACTAGCCGCTAGGATCTCTTAAGGCCAGGTACTTGCCGCTAGGATATCTTAAGGCCAGGAACTAGCCGCTAGGATCTCTTAAGGCCAGGTACTAACCACTAGTATCTCTTAAGGCCAGGAACTAGCCGCTAGGATCTCTTAAGGCCAGGTACTTGCCGCTAAGATCTCTTAAGACCAGGTACTAGCCACTAGGATCTCTTAAGGCCAGGAACTAGCCGCTAGGATCTCTTAAGGCCAGGTACTTGCCGCTAAGATCTCTTAAGACCAGGTACTAGCCACTAGGATCTCTTAAGGCCAGGAACTAGCCGCTAGGATCTCTTAAGGCCAGGTACTTGCCGCTAAGATCTCTTAAGACCAGGTACTAGCCACTAGGATCTCTTAAGGCCAGGAACTAGCCGCTAGGATCTCTTAAACCCAGGTTCTTGCCGCTAAGATCTCTTAAGACCAGGTACTAGCCACTAGGATATCTCAACTTCTCAGCATTACTTTTGTGTATTCTAGCATTGTTTTCATAACACACCACTGGAGTTTATGTGTATACTTGTATGACTACAGGTGTGTAAGTATATCCCTAGATAGACATGTATATAGACAGGTAGGTTGGAAGGTATAGAGGTAGGTTGGGAGGTATAGAGGTATAGAGGTATAGAGGTAGGCAGGTAGGTAGATAGGCAGTTAGGTTGGGAGGTATAGAGGTATACAGGTAGGCAGGTATCCGGAATGTTGAAGAAGTCACTTAGTGTATTTTAATGTTTTGTACTCGTGTTACCCTTGTGGTAAATAATTGTTTCTACTTTAAGCACAAGGCCAGCAATTACCCAGTACATTACTGGTACTTTATTTTATCGACCCCGTGAGGATGAAAGGCAAAGTTAACCTCGGCGCGATTTGAACTCAGAATGGCAAGGGCCGTAACTCTATGCGTCAAAGCATGGCGTCCGACCCTCTACCGATACTGCCAATCCACATAATACATTATTATTATTAGGGGCGTTGGATTGGCAGTATCGGTAGAGGGTCGGACGCCATGCTTATCGGCAAAGCTAATTTCGGTGGGATTAGAACTCAGAACGTAAAGGACCGTCACTCTATGCTGCAAAGCATCGTGTCCGACGCTCCAACGCCCCTAATAATAATTGTTTCTACTTTTGGCGCAAGGCCATCAATTACCCAGTGCATTACTGGTACTTTATTTTATCGACCCCGTAAGGATGAAAGGCAAAGTTAACCTCGGCGGGATTTGAACTCAGAATGGCAAGGAACGTAACTCTAATATAATATAATATAATATAGTATAACGTAATATAATATAATATAATATAATATAGTATAACGTAATATAATATAATATAATATAATATAGTATAACGTAATATAATTGTTTCTACTTTTGGCACAAGGCCATCAATTACCCAGTGCATTACTGGTACTTTATTTTATCGACCCCGTAAGGATGAAAGGCAAAGTTAACCTCGGTGGATAACATAATATAATATAATATAATATAATATAATATAATATATATTATAATATAATATATAATATAATATAATATAATATATAATATAATATAATATATAATATAATATAATATAATATATACTATAATATAATATATAATATAATATAATATAATATAATATAATATATAATATAATATAATATAATATATAATATAATATAATATATAATATAATATAATATAATATAATATAATATAATATAATATAATATAATATAATATATATTATAATATAATATATAATATAATATAATATAATATAATATATAATATAATATAATATATAATATAATATAATATATAATATAATATAATATAAAATATAATATAATATAATATAATATATAATATAATATAATATAATATAATATAATATAATATAATATATATTATAATATAATATATAATATAATATAATATAATATATAATATAATATAATATAATATATAATATAATATAATATAATATATAATATAATATAATATAATATAATATATAATATAATATAATATAATATAATATAATATATAATATAATATAATATAATATAATATAATATAATATATAATATAATATAATATAATATAATATATAATATAATATAATATAATATAATATAATATAATATATATTATAATATATAATATAATATAATATAATATAATATAATATAATATATATTATAATATAATATATAATATAATATAATATAATATATAATATAATATATAATATAATATAATATATAATATAATATAATATAAAATATAATATAATATAATATAATATATAATATAATATAATATAATATAATATAATATAATATAATATATATTATAATATAATATATAATATAATATAATATAATATATAATATAATATAATATAATATATAATATAATATAATATAATATATAATATAATATAATATAATATAATATAATATAATATAATATAATATATAATATAATATAATATAATATAATATATAATATAATATAATATAATATAATATAATATAATATATAATATAATATAATATAATATAATATAATATATAATATAATATAATATATAATATAATATAATATATAATATAATATAATATAATATAATATAATATAATATATATTATAATATAATATATAATATAATATAATATATAATATAATATATAATATAATATAATATATAATATAATATAATATAAAATATAATATAATATAATATAATATATAATATAATATAATATAATATAATATAATATAATATAATATAATATAATATATATTATAATATAATATATAATATAATATAATATAATATATAATATAATATAATATAATATATAATATAATATAATATAATATATAATATAATATAATATAATATAATATAATATAATATATAATATAATATAATATAATATAATATATAATATAATATAATATAATATAATATAATATAATATAATATATAATATAATATAATATATAATATATCATATAATATAATATAATGTAATATATAATATAATATAATATAATATAATATAATATATAATATAATATAATATAATATAATATAATATAATATATAATATAATATAATATATAATATAATATAATATAATATAATATATAATATAATATAATATAATATAATATAATATAATATAATATAATATAATATAATATAATATATAATATAATATAATATAATATAATATAATATATAATATAATATAATATAATATATAATATAATATAATATAATATAATATAATATAATATAATATATAATATAATATAATATAATATAATATAATATAATATAATATATAATATAATATAATATAATATAATATAATATAATATAATATAATATAATATAATATAATATAATATAATATATAATATAATATAATATAATATAATATAATATAATATAATATAATATAATATAATGTATAATATAATATAATATAATGTATAATATAATATAATATAATATAATATAATATAATATATAATATAATATAATATATAATATATAATATAATATAATATAATATAATATATAATATAATATAATATAATATAATATAATATAATATAATATAATATAATATAATATAATATAATATAATATATAATATAATATAATATATAATATATAATATAATATAATATAATATAATATAATGTATAATATAATATAATATAATATAATATAATATAATATAATATAATATAATATAATATAATATAATATAATATAATATATAATATAATATAATATAATATAATATAATATAATATAATATAATATAATATAATATTGAAGCTTTGCGATATTTGTCCCGACTGTATAGGTTCTGAGTTCAAATCCCTCAGTAGTCAACTTGTTTTCATCCGTCCTGGGACTATAAAATAAAGTACCAGTCAAGTCAATCAACATTACCTTCCTCCAGATTGCTGGCCTTGTGCCATTGTTAGAAAGAATTATTATTATTGATAAGCTTTGAATTAATATAATCGATATATCATCGGTAATTGACCCGCCTCGTTACGGTCTGTATTCAAAATTCGATGGAGATTAACTTTGTCTTTCATATTTACGATGGTCAATTAAGTACCAGTCACGTACCAGGGTTCAATCGACTAACCCCCTCATCTAAAATTATTGATCTTGTATTTATGCTAGAAAGAATTGTTATTAATATTGTTAAATCCCACAACGGCAGGAGGGGAGGGGAGTAATCGGTAGAACGTCGAACAACATGTTTTGTGGCATAGAGTTACGCCCCTTAACGATCTGAATTAGCTCTGAAGTTAGCTTTGTCTTACATCCTTACGGGGTTGATAAAATAAAGTACCAGTAACGCACTGGGTCGATTTAAAAAAAATTGTTGGCCTTGTGCCTAAATGAGAAACCAACATTTTCAAATCCCACCAAGTTCGACGTCGTCTTTTATCCTTCCAGGAACGCTAAACTAAAAGAGTAGTCAATTACTTAAGTCGGTTTAATTGACTCAGCACTCTCTCCCGCCAAAAGTTCTCACATTCTGCCTATGTTAGAAGTATAGTATTTCATAGTATTTTAATCGTGTCATATGAATGGCTTTTTGTTTCTGCTCACAAATCGTGTACACTTCAATATTCGTCATGTGAGGAGGGAGTATTGGTATTACGTGGTATCTGTGTTCTGTGTTTTCTGCACCTACATCAGGTGAACTTTTGCATTAGTCAGGTGAATATGCAGTATAGGTGTTAGGGGGGGGGGGGGGGGTTCTGTGTTTTCTGCGCACATATCATGCGCACCTTTATATTCGTTATATAGGTGTGTTATGCAGTATTGTTGCTGGTTGCGGGATGAAGTTAGAAAGATGTGTGTTCTGCGTTTTCCATGTAAACATCAGGTGTACCTACCTAAGTATTTTTCATGTGTAAATGCAGTATTGGTGGTGGTGGTGGTGGTGGTGGGGGGGGGGGGGGGGTAAAGCTAGAAAGATGTTTGTTCTGTGTTTCGTATGCAGGTGAGAATGCGGTATTTTTGCTAGATGGTGGAGTTAGAAAGATGTGTGTTCTGTACCTGCACCTACCTATGTATTTGTCAGGTGGAATGCAGTAGTGATAGGGGATGAAGTTTATAAGATGTGTGTTCTGTGTTTTACCTGTACACATCAGGGGCACTATATATTTGTCAGGTGAGAATGTAGCAAAGTGTTAGGTGGTGAAGTTAAAAAAGATGTGTGTGTTCTGTGTTTTCGTGCACACATCACCTGCAACTATATATTTTTAAGGTGAGAATGCAGTGTTGTTGTTATGTGGGGAAGTTAAGAATGTGTGAAGGTTTATCTTACGTCTAATTAAATATTTTCTGAGGTGTATTTTGATAATCTCATCTTGTTCTTTAAGTCTTGCTGCTATTTACTGACAAGAATATATATTGTGATATTTCTATTTTCTAGTATACACTGTACACGCACGCGCGCACACACACACACACACACACACACACACACACACACACACACACACACACACACACACACACACACACACACACACACACACACACATATATATATATATATAGAGAGAGAGAGAGAATAAGAAAATGCCAAGTAGTTTCAGATGTTAAAGTCCTTAATGATAATGCTGTGATAAATATTTCAATGACGACACTGGCGACACTCTTCGGTGTACCCAGTGCCATGACATCATCAGACAGCTTCTCCCCTCAATCTATCTTATTTCTCATTCTTTCTTCTGATGAACGACTAGCGTCCGAAACGTTAAGACCCTCTTCCTGCTATATCAAGCGTTAACCTAATATATACCTTCCATATACTGTACCGATTGTCTTGTTATTTCTGTTTACTTTTACATACATACATATATATATATATATATATGACAATTAGAATTGGCGCTCATACATATATGGTTGACGGCTGAGAGAAAAGAGAAGTCAATACCGAAGTAAAGGTAATAATATTCATGTTTATTAAGATTAAATAATAATCTTGACTCTGTGATAAACAGGCGAAACTCCAGAGTAACAAGGCTCACTATTTAGCCTTGATATAATCATATATATATAATATATATATATATATATATATATATATATATATATATATATATATATATATATATATATATATTGCTCTGGTGGCCCTTGAAATATGTATAATGAAATAAATATGGTTTTATAAATATAGTTTCCATTTGTTAATATATTGTATATTTACTCCAATAATTTGTTGAGTGCTTTATATCAGTTATAAAAATATTTTTGCTTGTTGTATCCCAACAAATTAAATATAACCTCTACATATATATATATATATATATATATATATATATATATATATATATATATATGTATATGTGTTATTATGTCACAGTAGGAGTGGGAGGTGTGTAGTCAATGTGGACTGTTGAGGTATAGTATTGTCTGATACAGCATACTGTTATATATAGCTCTCTCTCTCTCTCTATATATATATATATATTATAGTACTGTGGTGTTGATACATGAGATGTGTGTATATATAGCTATATATATATATTATAGTACTGTAGAGTTGATACATGAGATGTGTGTATATATAGCTATATATATATATTATAGTACTGTAGAGTTGATACATGAGATGTGTGTATATATAGCTATATATATATATTATAGTACTGTAGAGTTGATACATGAGATGTGTGTATATATAGGTATATATATATTATAGTACTGTAGAGTTGATATATAAGATGTATGTATATATATTTCGTTTCTGAATTTGTTTGGCAAGATTCTTTATCTGAAATCGTGTGTTGAAACCGATATTGTTATACTTTGGGAGGGTCATGTTGCCAATAAGAAACACACGCACCAGTTGCTTTCACTTCAATTTATTATATATTTATAAATTTACAAGTTTATAAATTTATAAATTTCTGGTTGGTTGGTTGGTTCCACAACCAGATAGTTATATATATATATATATATATATATATATATATATATATATATATATATATATATGTGACTATATATAAACAAATATAAACAACCAACCAACCAGAAATTTATAAATTTATAAACTTGTAAATTTATAAATATATAATAAATTGAAGTGAAAGCAACTGGTGCGTGTGTTTCTTATTGGCAACATGACCCTCCCAAAGTATAACAATATGTATATATATGTTATATATATATTATAGTACTATATATATATAAACACATGAAGGCGTGTGGCTGAGTGGTTAGGGAATTGGATTCGCAATCGTAAGGTTGTGAGTTCGATTCCTGGACCGGGCGATGCGTTATGTCCTTGAGCAAGACACTTTATTTCACGTTGCTTCTTCTACCTGGAGTTGCGACCGATAGATAGTAATAGCAATTGGAAAGACCAACGGAAACATTGTTCCCTCGGTCCGATTTGACGAAAGTCGATCGTTCCTTTATATATATTATATATATATATATATATATATATATATTATGTGTATATATGTATATATATATATTATATATATATATATATATTATATATATGTATATATATATATATATTATATGTATATATATATATATATATAAAGGAAGAACCTTCTTTCTTATATCTACATATATAAACACTACAGTACTATAACATATATATATATATATATATATATATATATGTCAACACTACAGTATTATAACATATATATATATATATGTGTGTGTGTGTGTCAACACTACAGTACTATAATATATATATACCTATATACACATATCTCATATATCCCTACCACAGTACTATAACAGTAGACTGTATCAGACAATAGTATAGCACAACAGTCCACATTCACTATACACATGCCACACTACTATAACATACCACAGTACTATAACAGTAGACTGTATCAGACAATAGTATAGCACAACAGTCCACATTCACTATACACATGCCACACTACTATAACATACCACAGTACTATAACAGTAGACTGTATCAGACAATAGTATAGCACAACAGTCCACATTCACTATACACATGCCACTAATATAACATACCACAGTACTATAACAGTAGACTGTATCAGACAATAGTATAGCACAACAGTCCACATTCACTATACACATGCCACACTACTATAACATACCACAGTACTATAACAGTAGACTGTATCAGACAATAGTATAGCACAACAGTCCACATTCACTATACACATGCCACACTACTATAACATACCACAGTACTATAACAGTAGACTGTATCAGACAATAGTATAGCACAACAGTCCACATTCACTATACACATGCCACACTACTATAACATACCACAGTACTATAACAGTAGACTGTATCAGACAATAGTATAGCACAACAGTCCACATTCACTATACACATGCCACACTACTATAACATACCACAGTACTATATATACCAATATATACTCAGTCACCTTGTAAAGGCAGAAAAAAAAACTTTAGAAACAGACGGTAGTTACAAATCAATACACACTCACACATACACACTCACACACTCACACTCACACTCACACACTAACATACACACTCACACACTCACATACACACTCACACACAAACATACACATTCACACTCACACACACATACATACTCACACACTCACACACACACACATAAACATACACATTCACACACTTACACACTCACACACATACTCACATGCACACACATATATATGATATCATATTGTACTACATTGTGTGTGTATATATATATATATATATCGAAAGAGAGAGAGAGAGAGAGAGAATGAGAGAGAAAGAGAAAGAGAGAGAGATGAGTGCGTGGTTATATATATATATATGTGTGTGTGTATGATTTTATATATGTATGTATGAATGCATGTATGTATGTTTGTATGTGCATGTGTGTATGTACATGTGTGTGTATGTATGTACGTGTGTGTGTATGTGCATGTGTGTGTGTGTCTCTGTGTGTGTGTATGTACATGTGTATGTGTGTGTACATGTGTGTGTACTTGTGTGTGTGTATGTGCATGTGTGTGTGTATGTACATGTGTATGTGTGTGTGCATGTGTGTGTACTTGTGTGTGTGTGTGTACATGTGTGTGTGTGTATGTACATGTGTGTGTGTGTACATGTGTGTGTGTGTGTGTGTGCATGTATTCAAGTGTGTCTTGTTGAATTTATTCAATACGACTGTCGCACAAACCGGCATAATACATATACATAATATATACACACACACACACACATATATATATATATATATATATATATATGTGTGTGTGTGTGTGCGTATACGTAATATATACATATATACATATATATACATGCATACATTCATACATACAAATATATATACATACATTCCTTCTTTCATGCAGACACACATATATATATATATATATATATATATATATATATATATATATAAACCTTTGTTCGTACTGCCTCTCTGTTTTGTTCCCGTTCAATTTTTTACTATATATATATATATATATATATATATATATATATATATATATAAATATGTAATTAAACACACACACATACACAATACACACACACCACACAACACACACACACCACACACAGACAGACACACATAGTAGAAAAGAAATAATGAAATAAGTGTGGTATATTTACTTGTGTATAACGCTGTAATACAGTAGTTGCAAACGTGGTATGTACTCCAAATATATAGAGAAGAGACCGGTGTATATATATATATATTTGTATATATAGTTATGTATAGGTAGGTATGTATAGGTAGGTATGTATGTAGTTATATGTGTATTTGTGTATTTATGTATTTATGTATGTATTATGGATATATATATATATATACATATGTATGTATGGATGTATGTATGTATGTATATGTTTGTATGTATGTGTGTATGTATGTATGTATGTATGTATATGTATGTATATATCTACGTATGTATATGTATGTATATGTATATATATATGTATATATGTATGTGTATGTATGTATGTTTGTGTGTATATATGTAAGTAAGTATGTATGTATGTATGTATGTATGTATGTATGTATGTATGTGTATGTATGTATATGTATGTGTATGTATGTATGTATGTATATGTATATATGTATGTGTATGTATGTATGTATGTATATGTATATATATATGTGTATGTATGTGTGTGTATGTATGTATGTATATGTATGTGTATGTATGTATTTCTTCTCTATCTCTCTAATTCTCCTTTTCGCTGTAAGGAAATCACAAGAATTCTCCGCAGAACTTGCCAAATATTCCAGTATTCCTTCGGCTATCCATCAGTGAAATTTATTTTAGTTCCTTTATTGTTTTTCCTTCCTTGGTGTTGGTTCTAATATAGATATATATATACACATGTATATACATACATGTGTATTTATATTATGTTTGGGAAATAATCAATTCTTAAACATTTTTCAAGCAATTATTTTTCCCTGATTTTTTTGGGGGGAAAAAATGGTTGTTTATTTTTTTATGTATTTCGAAAAAAATTATCTTTTTTGCGTTTTGTAAAATCCTTCTTTCTTTCTTTCTTTTTCTTTTCCTTGAGAAGTTTTCTGTAGGTGTAAGTAATAAGCAATGTGTTAATTTGACCATTTGACAATTTGTCAATCTGGCTATTTGGCAATGTGGTCATTCCGAATTGCTAAATTGGTAGAGTCACTGTTTTCCATGGCTGTGATTTAATATTTCATAAATTTGTACGAACGTGTGAACACGCGAGTGTGCGTGCGCACGTGTGTGTGTGTGTGTGTGTGTGTGTGTGTGTGTGTGTGTGTTGGGCTGTTAGTGTGCGTGTGCACATGTGTGTGTCGGTGTGTCGGTCTGTCAGCGTATGCCTGTGTTGTTCACGTGTGTGTGTCAGCGTCTCTCTCTTTATCTATTATTATGAGTATGTGTAGGTGTGTATATGTTTAAAGATATGTGTGTGTATGTGTATGTGTGTATGTGTATGTGTGTATATGTATGTGTTTATGTGTGTATATGTATGCGTGTATGTGTGTATGTATGTGTATGTGTGTATGTGTATATGTGTATATGTATGTGTATGTGTGTATATGTATGCGTGTATGTGTGTGTATGTATGTGTGTGTGTATATGTATGTATGTGTATGTGTGTTTTTCTCCTTGATTCTCTTCCACTCCCGACAGTCACAATCAACTGTCTCTCTCTCTCTCTCTCTCTTGCTAACTACGATGACATGAAAACAACGCTGGAATAGATGTAAATATACCGGAAGTGGGTACTGGGTGATGGGGGGAGGAGGAGGAAGAATACAGTAGTAGTAGTAGTAGTAGTAGTAGTATCAGCTGTTGCGATCAATAGTGGCGGTGGCGATAGCAGCAGTTGCAGCAGCAGCAGAAGAAGAAGTGTGAAAGAAAGATATATTTCTTTATTTGCCACAGGGGTGTACAAAAATGGGAGATTACAAGACGTGACGGCGGGGGTTTTACATAAAATATTTAACAATGATAAATAACAATAAACTATATAAAATTAAAACAATTGAAATCCCCATTGGGGGGGGGGGGGCGTTACTGCGGGGTTGTTTTACACCCCGTGGACAGAACAACCCTCGACACCAGGAACACGTTTTGTAGGGGTTCCCGTCTTCCCTCTGTTTATCTTCCACAACCTACAGGTTTATATACAGAGAATGCCCATTCACTCATTTCGCCACATTCACCCAACTTTCAGCGAATTTACTCTCACCTTCCTTCTGAAGTGGTACTTAAAGAAGGGGATGAGTTGTTGTCCGGAGAGAAAGGTGTTTGCCCTCAGTCCTTTTAACCTCGTCCACCATATTACCTCTTTCACCATAGCCACCAGACAGAGGAAGACCGCTTCTCCTTCATTCTTAAATGAAGGCGACGGGGTGATCCTCACGATGGACTCGGCTGACAAGTGGATGCGTCCCACACGTGACAGCAGCTGTTCGACATAATTCCACAGGTCGGTCACTCCTGGGCACTGAACAATTGCGTGCAGAACGGTTTCGATGTCCTGCTCGCATCTTGGACAGGTTCTTTTGGCAGGATCTCTGCCAGGGCGTCCATGCCTGTAGATTTCGTCTCGAACTGGTAGAGCTCCTCGGTAGCACTGCCAGGCCAGAGACCTCTGGAAGTTATCCATAGGCGCTGGACGGAAAGTCCTCCTGAACAGACTGGTCAGTTCGTCCTCCTCGATGCCTAGAGTTTCCCCGAGAACGTCGTCGCACTTATCCTCCACTAATCCCCTATAGAATGTAGAAGTGGAGTCTCTGCTGATTGCCGTTTCCGCTTAGCAGAGGGTTGAAGGCACTCGAGGTGCCAAAGATAGATAGATAGATATGTTTCTTTATTAGCCACAGGGGCACAAAAGAAGGGGACAAATACAAAGGGGGAGGGAAGTTTACATACAATAAAAACGTGTAAAATATTATCACAAATGCAATTTAAAAATTAGTCGATTTTCCCCAATAGTGGGAGACATTACATATGGGTGACACATACCCCCGAAAAAAAATGTGCAACCCTCATTTCCATGAGTCTTTTTCCTCAACCTACAGGCTGATATAGAGAGAAGGCCCATTCACTCGGGCCATTCTCGTCACTTTCACCCACCTTACATAAAACTTGCTGGGGTACAGCACCTCTCTCTCCATCCTGATTCTTCTTCCAAAGTGGTATTTGAAAAAAAGAATCAGTTGTTGGCCGGAGAGAAAGGTGTCTGACCTCAGCCCTTTCGGCCTTGTCCACCATACAACCTCTTTTGCCATAGCTATCACACAAAGGAAAACCGCCTCTCCTTCGTTTTTGAAGGAGGGTGGCGGTTTGATCATGACAATGGACTCGGTGGTCAACTGGATTGGTCCCACCCGCGCCAATAGTCGTTCTACATATCCCCACAGGTCGGTGACGCCCAGGCAGTGTATGAATACGGGCGCGACGGTTTCTTCGTCTCGCACGCACCTCGGACAGATCGTTTTTGCAGGGTCTCTGCCAGGGCGTCCATGTCTGTAGAGCTTGTCTCGAATTGGTAGAGCTCCTCGGTAGCACTGCCAGGCCAGGGACTTTGGAAGTTGTCCATTGGTCCCGGGCGGAAGGTCCTACCGAACAGACTGGCCAGTTCGTCTTCCTCTACGCCTAGAGTTTGACCGAGCGCGTCGTCGCACTTGCTGCGGATCAACCCTCTATAGAATGACGAAGTGGAGTCTGCCAGAGGGCTGTGAGCGCCTGAGCACATTCGATGTGCCAGTCGCCCATTTTCCTCGGTCTTTGTTTGACCCAGGACTGCAGCTCGATCAGTGAGACGAGTCGTGAGAAGGCTCGCCTCACAAACGGGGCCCACACCGGTTGTCCGGTGAGGAATACGTAAAGGTGCCGCAGCCTGAGCGCGTGTTTGCGCATCGTCAGCCACGGCATCCCCAGCCCTCCTTTGGAAGGGTGTTTGCAGCAAATGGATCTTCTCATCAAAGAAGCCCGCCTCTTCCAAAGGAATTGGAAGAGCGCGCGCTCCATTTTGGCGAACGTTTTGGCTGGACAAGGCACGACGGTCAAGCGGTAGTAGATGGCGGACGCTATAAAAGTGTTCGCCACCTCCGCTCGACCTTTCAAGGATAGTTTGCACTCGGCCACTTCTGAGTGAGTGCAAACACCTTGGCCGACACCTCGTTCCAGTTCTTCTCCACCTGGAGGTCCGGACCAAACCAGGCGCCGAGCAACTTTACCGGTCCTTCCGTCCAGCGTCCGACGACGCCATCGGAAGGCATCGGTTTGCCTCTCCACGATCCAAGTTACAAACCGATGGACTTGTGCCGGTTCAGCTTCGCTCCTGTGGACCTTTCGTATTCCTTCAGTAAGGTGCCGACTTCCTCGATTTGCGAGGCGCTCGACACCATTACGGTCAAGTCGTCGGCGTAGGCCGACGCCGCTTTCTGCAGTCCCGGTTCCAGAGGGATGCCCTGCAATAGCTCCAACTTCCGCAGTAGTGGCTCGAGAGTCAGTACGTACAGAAGGGAGGAGAGGGGGGCATCCCTGTCGAATGGATCGCGTGATATGGAACGGCTCCGAGAGGTAGCCGTTCACCTTGAATCTTGAGCAGATGTTGCTGTTGTGCATTGCAGGAATCCAGCCCCTGAACACGGGTCCGAAGCCTGCCGCCTCAAGCACCGCATCCAGGTAACGATGGCCAACCCTATCGAAAGCCTTAGACTGATCCAAGTTGATCAGGGTCCCACCGAAGCCGGGTTTACACCCTACCCTCTCTATGATGTATCGCATGAGGTGGAGGTTGTCGTGTATGGACCTGGTCGGGATTGCGCATGTCTGCGCTTCTCCCACCAGGTTCTCGACGACAAGCGCCAGCCTCTTTGCCAACACCTTGGCCAAAATCTGTAACTCTGTGTTTATGCAGAGTTATGGGCCGGAAGTTCCCTATGTCATCCCCCTTATTCTCGTCCTTCCTGACTAGTGTGACTACGCCCCCGGTCACAGAACTGGGAATTCTCCCGTTCTGTTGCCAGTTGCTGTATACCGCTTCCAGGAGACCGGAGAATAAGTCCGGCATGCTACGTAAAATTCGTAGGGTAGACCGTCGAGACCTGGAGATTTGCGTTTGCCGCATTGGCTCAGCGCGTCCCCTATCTCAGCGGCTGAAATCGGCTTTTTGCAGAACTTTGCCTCGCTGTCCGAGAGTCGCGGTAGGCCGTCGAGGTATGGACCGAAATCCATAGCCTCTCCCGGCGCGCCTACCTGCCCGAACAGTTGAGCAAAGTGCCGCTGAAGGGCCGCACACATCTGCTTCGGCTCACGCATCACGCGTCCGTTTTGGTCCTTCAAAGACCGAATCGTGGACTTGTTGCCACTTTTTTCCTCCGTCACTCGGGCCCAGCTAACAGCTTTGGCTCCCTCGTTTCCCAGAAAACCTATTTTGCTTCTGACAACGCAGCCCTCGTGCTTTGCGTCGAAGAACTGGTCCAAGGCCGTTCTCGTTGCTAGCACGCTGGCTACTTTGCCACTTCTAATTGCCTCTTCTACTTTATCTACCAGTTCCTTCTCGGTCCTATTTCTATCTAACGCCAATTCTTTACTAAAAACTAACGAGTCTAATCTAACTGTCCTCTTGAGAGAGTACCGCCATCTGTTGTTGACAATGGCCCCTGTCAAGTGCTGTTTAACTAAAGTGCTAATCCGTAGATAGATAGATAGATAGATAGATAGATAGATAGAAAGAAAGGAAAGAAAGAAGAAAGAAAAAAGAAAGAAAGAAAGAAAGAAAGACAGAGAATAAAGAAATATAAATATAAAGAAGAAATAACGAAAGAATAAATGAAACGAAAACGACGACGATAGAAAAAAGTAACTTTAAGCAATTAAATGAGAAGAGATGACAGAAGACAGAAGATAGATGTAAAACAGATGAAGAAGATGTCAGATGAGGAGAGAAAAAGACGGCTGAAGAAAGATGAAAAATATTTCAGATGATAAACGAGAGAGACAGAAAAGAGATGACAGGTGACAGAAGCTAGAAGATAATATAAAACATGTAAAGACGTTAGATGACATGAAGACAAGATAGATGAAAATGTCTTCAGATGAAGAGAGATAACAGAGGATACGGGTTGACAGACGACAAGGGTTGACAGACGACAAGGGTTGACAGACGACACGGGTTGACAGACGACACGGGTTGACAGACGACACGGGTTGACAGACGACACGGGTTGACAGACGACAAGGGTTGACAGACGACACGGGTTGACAGACGACACGGGTTGACAGACGACAAGGGTTGACAGACGACGAGGGTTGACAGACGACAAGGGTTGACAAACGACACGGGTTGACAGACGACAAGGGTTGACAGACGACACGGGTTGACAGACGACAAGGGTTGACAGACGACACGGGTTGACAGACGACACGGGTTGACAGACGACACGGGTTGACAGACGACAAGGGTTGACAGACGACACGGGTTGACAGACGACACGGGTTGACAGACGACAAGGGTTGACAGACGACAAGGGTTGACAGACGACGAGGGTTGACAGACGACAAGGGTTGACAGACAACACGGGTTGACAGACGACAAGGGTTGACAGACGACGAGGGTTGACAGACGACAAGGGTTGACAGACGACACGGGTTGACAGACGACACAGGTTGACAGACGACACGGGTTGACAGACGACACGGGTTGACAGACGACACGGGTTGACAGACGACAAGGGTTGACAGACGACAAGGGTTGACAGACGACAAGGGTTGACAGACGACAAGGGTTGACAGACGACACGGGTTGACAGACGACAAAGGTTGACAGACGACAAGGGTTGACAGACGACAAGGGTTGACAGACGACACGGGTTGACAGACGACACGGGTTGACAGACGACAAGGGTTGACAGACGACAAGGGTTGACAGACGACACGGGTTGACAGACGACAAAGGTTGACAGACGACAAGGGTTGATAGACGACAAGGGTTGACAGACGACACGGGTTGACAGACGACACGGGTTGACAGACGACAGGGGTTGACAGACGTCAAGGGTTGACAGACGACAGAAAACGATAGGAGATGGTAAAAGAATAAAGCTGAAGAAAACAGAAGACGAAAGAAGAGAGATAAATGGAGATGACAGAAGAAAGAGGTTGAGAGATGACAGAAGACAGAGGTCGAGAGATGACAGAAGAGACATGGTGAAGACTGAAAAAGACAGAATAATGTAGATGAAGAAGTCTTCAGATTAGATGAGCTGAGAAAATAGAAGACAGGGGATAAGTGAAGACAAGAGTTAGATGAAAACAGATGACAGAAGAGAGAAGATAGATGAAAACAGATAACGAAGTCATCAAATGAAGAGAGAAGAGAGAAGATAGGAGATAGGAGACAGAAGATAGGAGACAGATGACAGAAGAGAGAAGATAGGAGACAGATAACAGAAGAGAGAAGATAGAAAAGAGAAGATAGGAGACAGATGACAGAAGAGAGAAGATAGAAGAGAGAAGATAGGAGACAGATGACAAAAGCCAGTCGAAGTCAGATGAAAATTTGAAATAAAAAAAGAGGGAAGTGCTATAAAAGAAAGTAGATGAAAACAAATGATAACAGAAGACAGAAGCAGATAGATGAAGAGAGAAGATTGATAAAAGACGATAACAGAAGGTAGATAAAGATAGATGATAACAGGAAACAGAAGCAGATAGAAGAAGGGCGAAGATTGATAAAAGACGATAACAGAAGGTAGATAACGATAGATGAATAAGTCTTCAGAGGAGGTGAGAGTATTGAAGACAGAAGATAGAAGACAGAAGATAGAAGATGAAGACAGAAGATAGAAGATAGAAGATAGAAGACAGAAGATAGAAGATAGAAGATAGAAGAGAGAAGATAGAAGATAGAAGACAGAAGACAAAAGACAGAAGATAGAAGACAGAAGATAGAAGATAGAAGGTAGAAGACAGAAGATAGAAGATAGTAAAGAGAAGATAGAAGATAGAAGACAGAAGATAGAAGACAGAAGACAGAAGATAGAAGACAGAAGATAGAAGACAGAAGACAGAAGACAGAAGATAGAAGATAGAACATAGAAGATAGAACACAGAAGATAGAAGATAGAAGATAGAAGATAGAAGACAGAAGATAGAAGACAGAAGATAGAAGACAGAAGACAGAAGATAGAAGATAGAAGATAGAACACAGAAGATAGAAGATAGAAGATAGAAGAAGACAGAAGACAGAAGACAGAAGACAGAAGACAGAAGATAGAAGATAGAAGATAGGACACAGAAGATAGAAGATAGAAGATAGAAGAAGACAGAAGGTAGAAGACAGAAGACAGAAGATAGAACATAGAAGATAGAACACAGAAGATAGAAGATAGAAGATAGAAGAAGACAGAAGGTAGAAGACAGAAGACAGAAGATAGAAGACAGAAGATAGAAGACAGAAGACAGAAGATAGAACATAGAAGAGAGGACACAGAAGATAGAAGATAGAAGATAGAAGAAGACAGAAGGTAGAAGACAGAAGACAGAAGATAGAAGACAGAAGATAGAAGATAGAAGATAGAAGAAGACAGAAGAAAATATATGAAAATAGATGAAAATATGGGAATAAGTGTTGAGATGAGGATAAGAGAAGAAGGCAGAGAAGTGAGAAGATAGAAGAAATTAGATGACAAACGATGACAGTAAAAATAAGTTGACAAAATAAAATGGAGGGAAGAGCTAAAGACATAAAATGAAAGAAAAACAAATGAAAAACTTTACAGAAGAAGGTGAAGAAAATGAGAAGAAAAAGATGAGAAAAAGAAAGCTGAGAATAAAATATAGATTTGAGAGAGGGGGTGAGAGGGGAAGTGAGAGGGAGGGAGAGGGGAGAGAGAGGGTAGCGAGGGGAGATAGGGAGATAGAGGGGGAGAAGAGAGAGAGAGAGAGGGAAGAGAGGAGAGAGAGTGGGAAGAGGGGGATAGTAGAAATAGTAGGATTAGAGATTGAAATACAAGTGAAGAGAAAATAGTAGAGCATTATAGCATGATGTGGTGTGTATGTGTGAATGGTGCACATGTGTGTGTATATGAAAACTGTATGTGTGAAGCATGGGCACGTGTATGTATATATGTGTATGTGTGAGGATAATGTGCATGTACATCTATATATGTGTGCCTGTGTGTGTATATGTAAAGTGTATGTGTGTATGTGTGAATACACGTGTATGTATGTATGTATGTATGTATGTATGTATGTATGTATGTATGTATGTATGTATATGTATGTATGTATGTATGAGTATGTATGTATGTATATGTATGTATATGTATATATGTATATGTATGCATGTATGTATATATGTATATATGTATGTATGTATGTATATATGTATATATATGTATGTATATATGTATATATATGTATATATTTAAGTATGTATGTATGTATGTATGTATGTATGTATGTATGTATGTATGTATGTATGTATGTATGTATATATATATGTATATATATATATGTTTGTATAGATGTATGTATATATATGTTTGTATATATATGTATATATGCATCTATGTATGTATTTATGTATGTATGTATTTATGTATGTATGTATGTATGTATGTATGTATGTATGTATGCGTGTATGTATATATATGTATTTATGTATATATGTATGTATCTATATATATGTATATATGTATATATGCATCTATGTATTTATGTATATATGTATGCATGTATATATGTATGTATGTATGTATGTATGTATGTATGTATGTATGTATGTATGTATGTATGTATATGTATATATTATGTATATATGTATGTATATATATGTATATATGCATCTATGTATTTATGTATATATGTATGTATATATATATGTATGTATGTATGTCTGTATGTATGTATGTATATATGTATGTATGTATATATATATGTGTATCTATATATGTATGTATATATATATATATGTATGTATATATATATATGTATCTATATATGTATGTATATATATATATGTATGTATGTATATATATATATGTATCTATATATGTATGTATATATATATATGTATGTATGTATATATATATGTGTATCTATATATGTATGTATATATATATATGTATATATGTATATATATATATGTATCTATATATGTATGTATATATATATGTATGTATATATATGTATGTATGTATATATATATATGTATGTATGTATATATGCATGTATGTATGTTTATATATATATATTTATGTATGTGCAACAATTGGCAATGCAAAAACTTGAACTTGTAAATCATTTATGAGGAGAAATGGGAGGTAGTAGTGTGTGTGTGGAGGGAGGGGCAGCATATGTATGTACATGCATGTGTCTGCGGGTGTGTGTGTTGTATGTATGTGTGTGTGTGTGTGTGTTTATGTATGTGTGTGTGTGTGTGCATGTGTGTGGAGGGAGGAGCAGCATATGTATGTACATGCATGTGTCTGCGGGTGTGTGTGTTGTATGTATGTGTGTGTGTGTGTGTTGTATGTATGTGTGTGTGTGCGTGTGTGTGGAATGAGGGGCAGCATATGTATGTACATGCATGTGTCTGCGGGTGTGTGTGTTGTATGTATGTGTGTGTGTGTGTGTTGTATGTATGTATGTGTGTGTGTGTGTGCGTGTGTGTGGAATGAGGGGCAGCATATGTATGTACATGCATGTGTCTGCGGGTGTGTGTGTGTGTATGATACGGTACTGTGTGTGTGTGTGTGTGTATGACACGGTACTGTGTGTGTGTATGACATGGTACTGTGTGTGTGTGTGTGTATGATACGGTACTGTGTGTGTGTGTGTGTGTGTATGACACGGTACTGTGTGTGTGTGTGTATGACACGGTACTGTGTGTGTGTGTGTATGATACGGTACTGTGTGTGTGTGTGTGTGTATGACACGGTACTGTGTGTGTGTGTGTATGACACGGTACTGTGTGTGTGTATGATACGGTACTGTGTGTGTGTGTGTATGACACGGTACTGTGTGTGTGTGTGTATGACACGGTACTGTGTGTGTGTGTACGTAACGGGTTCTTTCGTACAATTTCAATGCGTAAGAACACGTCAACATAGTAGAGACATTTCTCTCTCTCTCACACTCTCTCTCTCTCTCTCTCACACACACTCTCTCTCTCTCTCTCTCCCTCTCACTCTCTCAAACACGCACTCTCTCTTTCACATGCTCTCGCTCTCTCACACACGCCCTCTCTCCCCCTCTCTCTCTCTCACGCACACTCTCTCTCTCTCTCTCTCTCTCTCTCATACACACTCTTTCTCTCTCACACACACACACTCTCTCTGTTACACACACACACACACACACTCTTTCTCACTCACTCTCTCCCCTCTCTCGCACACGCACTCTCTTTCTCTCTCTCTATCTCTCCCCCCCCCCTCTCTATCTGTCTATATGACACCAAATCCTAAGTGCAATAGTAGTAGTAACACATGTTGCGCTAAATATGAGTGTGTGAATGTGTGTATCGGTGTGTGTACACGTGTGTGTGTATATGTGTGTTTATATGTGTGCATGTGTGTCAGCTTATGTGTGTATGCATTGTATATATGCACATATATATGTGTGTACACGTGTGTGTGTATTAATATGTGTGCATGCATTGTATATATGCACATATATGTGTGTACACGTGTGTGTGTATTAATATGTGTGCATGCGTTGTATATATGCACATATATGTGTGTACACGTGTGTGTGTATTAATATGTGTGCATGCGTTGTATATATGCACATATATGTGTGTACACGTGTGTGTGTATTAATATGTGTGCATGCGTTGTATATATGCACATATATGTGTGTACACGTGTGTGTGTGTTAATATGTGTGCATGCGTTGTATATATATATATATATATATGTGTGTGTGTGTATATTTGTGTCTTTGTGTGTGTACTTGTGTTTGTGCTTGTGTGTGTTTATATGTGTGTACTTGTGTGTGTGCTTGTGTGTGTTTATATGTGGGCATGCATCATTGTATATATATATATGTGTGTGTGTGTGTGAGTGTGTGTGTGAGTGTTCGTGTGCTTGTGTGTGTTTATATGTGTGTACTTGTGTGTGTGTGTGTGTGTGTGTGCTTGTGTGTGTTTATATGTGTGCATGCACCATTGTATATATATATATGTGTGTGTGTGTGGGTGTGTGTGTGTTCGTGTTCGTGTGCTTGTGTGTGTTTATATGTGTGTGATTGTGTGTGATTCTGTGTATGAGCGTGTGTGTGTGTGTGCTTGTGTGTGTGTGTGCTTGTGTGTGTGTTTTTGTGTGTGTGTGTACATGTGTACATGTGTGTGTGTGTGTGTACCGACGAATGCCTACTCACGTGTGACACACAGACAGATGCAGGAGGCAGAGAAAGAAACGGAAAGAGAGGTAGGACATCAAATGCAACAGGGGTAGTAGTAGTAGTAGTAGTAGTAGTAGTAGTAGTAGTAGTAGTAGTAGTAGTAGTAGTAGTAGTAGTAGTAGTGGTGGTGGTGATGGTGGTGTTGATGATGACAATGATGATGGTGGTGGTAGTGATAATGGAGATGATGTTATTGATGATGATGATGATGAGGAGGAGGAGTCATTGAAGCAGCATAATAGTACCACTGCCATCGCCATCAGAAACAATAGGAACAATGAGCTAACTATGTGCCTCTATGTGGACATTAAATCTGCTAGAAATAGCCACCACATCACCCACATGCCCTGCTGTCTCGTTGGGTAACGAGGTTCTGAATGTAAAGTTGCAAAGAAAACTTTGAGGATGGTCACCACTGGATTGTCTATTAGAGGTTTATTGTTTCAAGATTGACCTTGGGATAAACAATTTATTAACAACAACAACAAACATAACAACTAATACCATCAACAACAACAACACCAATACCATCAACAACAACACCAATATCATCAAAAACAACACCACCAATACCATCAACAACAACACCAATACCAACAACAACAACAACACCAATACCATCAACAACAACAACACCAATACCATCAACAACAACACCACCAATAACAACAACAACAACAACACCATTACCATAAACAACAACACCACCAATACCATCAACAACAACACCAATATCATCAACAACAACACCACCAATACCATCAACAACAACACCATTACCATCAACAACAACACCACCGATACCAACAACAACAACACCATTACCATCAACAACAACAAACATAACAACTAATACCATCAACAACAACAACACCAATACCATCAACAACAACACCAATATCATCAAAAACAACACCACCAATGCCATCAACAACAACACCATTACCATCAACAACAACACCACCAATACCAACAACAACAACACCACCAATACCATCAACAACAACACCAATACCATCAACAACAACAACACCAATACCATCAACAACATCAACACCAATACCATCAACAACAACACCACCAATGCCATCAACAACACCACCAATGCCATCAACAACAACACCATTACCATCAACAACAACACCACCAATACCAACAACAACAACACCACCAATACCATCAACAACAACACCAATACCATCAACAACAACAACACCAATACCATCAACAACAACAACACCAATACCATCAACAACAACACCACCAATACCATCAACAACAACACCATTACCATCAACAACAACACCACCGATACCAACAACAACAACACCATTACCATCAACAACAACACCACCGATACCAACAACAACAACACCAATACCATCAACAACAACACCACCAATACCATCAACAACAACACCAATATCATCAACAACAACACCACCAATACCATCAACAACAACACCACCGATACCAACAACAACAACACCAATACCATCAACAACAACACCAATACCATCAACAACAACACCACCAATACCATCAACAACAACACCATTACCATCAACAACAACAGCACCAATACCATTAATAACAACACCAATACCATCAACATCAACACCACAAATACCAACAACAACAACACCACCATTACCATCAACAACAACACCACCGATACCAACAACAACAACACCAATACCATCAACAACAACACCACCAATACCAACAACAACACCACCAATACCATCAACAACAACACCACCAATACCAACAACAACAACACCACCAAGACCAACAACAACAACACCAATACCATCAACAACAACATCACCAATACCAACAACAACAACACCATTACCATCAACAACAACACCACCAATACCATCAACAACAACACCAATACCATCAACAACAACACCACCGATACCAACAACAACAACACCATTACCATCAACAACAACACCACCAATACCATCAATAACAACACCACCAGTACCATCAACAACAACACCACCAATACCATCAACACAAATACCATCAACAACAACAACACCAATACCAACAACAACAACAACACCAATACTATCAACAACAACAACAACAACACCAATACCAACAACAACAACACCAATACCATCAACAACAACACCACCAATACCATCAACAACAACAACACCAATACCATCAACACAAATACCATCAACAACAACAACACCAATACCAACAACAACAACAACACCAATACCATCAACAACAACACCAATACCATCAACAACAACAACACCAATACGATCAACAACAACAACACCAATACCATCAACAACAACAACAACACCAATACCAACAACAACAACAACACCAATACCATCAACAACAACAACAAAAACAATACCAACAACAACAACAACACCAATACCATCAACAACAACAACACCAATACCATCAACACAAATACCATCAACAACAACAACACCAATACCAACAACAACAACAACACCAATACCATCAACAACAACACCAATACCAACAACAACAACAACACCAATACCATCAACAACAACAACAACACCAATACCATCAACAACAACACCACCAATACCATCAACAACAACAACACCAATACCATCAACACAAATACCATCAACAACAACAACACCAATACCAACAACAACAACAACACCAATACCATCAACAACAACACCAATACCATCAACAACAACAACACCAATACGATCAACTACAACAACACCAATACCATCAACAACAACAACAACACCAATACCATCAACAACAACAACACCAATACCATCAACAACAACAACAACACCAATACCAACAACAACAACAACACCAATACCATCATCAACAACAACACCAATACCATCAACAACAACAACAACACCAATACCATCAACAACAACAACACCAATACCATCAACAACAACAACACCAATACCATCAACAACAACAGCACCAATACCATCAACAACAACAACACCAATACCATCAACAACAACAACACCAATACCATCAACAACAACACCACCAATACCATCAACAACAACAACACCATTACCATCAACAACAACAACACCAATAACATCAACAACAACACCACCAATACCATCAACAACAACACCACCAATACCATCAACAACAACACCACCAATACCATCAACAACAACACCACCGATACCAACAACAACAACACCACCAATACCATCAACAACAACACCATTACCATCAACAACAACACCACCGATACCAACAACAACAACACCAATACCATCAACAACAACACCACCAATACCATCAACAACAACACCACCAATACCATCAACAACAACACCACCAATACCATCAACAACAACACCATTACCATCAACAACAACACCACCGATACCAACAACAACAACACCAATATCATCAACAACAACACCACCAATACCATCAACAACAACACCACCGATACCAACAACAACAACACCAATACCATCAACAACAACACCAATACCATCAACAACAACACCACCAATACCATCAACAACAACACCATTACCATCAACAACAACAGCACCAATACCATTAATAACAACACCAATACCATCAACATCAACACCACAAATACCAACAACAACAACACCACCATTACCATCAACAACAACACCACCGATACCAACAACAACAACACCAATACCATCAACAACAACACCACCAATACCAACAACAACAACACCACCAATACCAACAACAACACCACCAATACCAACAACAACAACACCACCAATACCAACAACAACACCACCAATACCATCAACAACAACACCACCAATACCAACAACAACAACACCACCAATACCAACAACAACATCACCAATACCAACAACAACAACACCATTACCATCAACAACAACACCACCAATACCATCAACAACAACACCAATACCATCAACAACAACACCACCGATACCAACAACAACAACACCATTACCATCAACAACAACACCACCAATACCATCAATAACAACACCACCAATACCATCAACACAAATACCATCAACAACAACAACACCAATACCAACAACAACAACAACATCAATACTATCAACAACAACAACAACAACACCAATACCATCAACAACAACACCACCAATACCATCAACAACAACAACACCAATACCATCAACACAAATACCATCAACAACAACAACACCAATACCAACAACAACAACAACACCAATACCATCAACAACAACACCAATACCATCAACAACAACAACACCAATACCATCAACAACAACACCAATACCATCAACAACAACAACACCAATACCATCAACAACAACAACACCAATACCATCAACAACAACAACAACACCAATACCAACAACAACAACAACACCAATACCATCAACAACAACAACAACACCAATACCAACAACAACAACAACAACACCAATACCATCAACAACAACAACACCAATACCAACAACAACAACAACACCAATACCATCAACAACAACAACACCAATACCAACAACAACAACAACACCAATACCATCAACAACAACACCAATAACATCAACAACAACAACACCAATACGATCAACAACAACAACACCAATACCAACAACAACAACAACACCAATACCAACAACAACATCAACACAAATACCATCAACAACAACACCAATACCAACAACAACAACAACACCAATACCATCAACAACAACACCAATACCAACAACAACAACAACACCAATACCATCAACAACAACAACAACACCAATACCATCAACAACAACACCACCAATACCATCAACAACAACAACACCAATACCATCAACACAAATACCATCAACAACAACAACACCAATACCAACAACCACAACAACATCAATACCATCAACAACAACACCAATACCATCAACAACAACAACACCAATACGATCAACAACAACAACACCAATACCATCAACAACAACAACAACACCAATACCATCAACAACAACAACACCAATACCATCAACACAAATACCATCAACAACAACAACACCAATACCAACAACCACAACAACACCAATACCAACAACAACAACACCACCAATACCATCAACAACAACAACACCAATACCAACAACAACAACAACAACACCAATACCAACAACAACAACACCAATACCAACAACAACAACACCACCAATACCATCAACAACAACAACACCAATACCAACAACAACAACAACAACACCAATACCAACAACAACAACAACACCAATACCAACAACAACAACAACAACACCAATACCAACAACAACAACAACAACACCAATACCAACAACAACAGCACCACCAATACCATCAACAACAACAACACCAATACCAACAACAACAACAACAACACCAATACCAACAACAACAACAACACCAATACCAACAACAACAACAACAACACCAATACCAACAACAACAACAACAACACCAATACCAACAACAACAACAACAACACCAATACCAACAACAACAACAACAACACCAATACCAACAACAACAACACCACCAATACCAACAACAACAACAACACCAATACCAACAACAACAACAACAACACCAATACCAACAACACCAATACCAACAATACCAACAACACCAATACCATCAACAACAACAACACCAATACCAACAACAACAACAACAACACCAATACCATCAACAACAACAACACCAATACTAACAACAACAACAACACCAATACCAACAACAACGACACCAACAACAACAACAACACCAATACCAACAACAACAACAACAACAACACCAATACCAACAACAACAACACCAATACCAACAACAACAACACCACCAATACCATCAACAACAACAACACCAATACCAACAACAACAACAACAACACCAATACCAACAACAACAACAACACCAATACCAACAACAACAACAACAACACCAATACCAACAACAACAACAACAACACCAATACCAACAACAACAGCACCACCAATACCATCAACAACAACAACACCAATACCAACAACAACAACAACAACACCAATACCAACAACAACAACAACACCAATACCAACAACAACAACAACAACACCAATACCAACAACAACAACAACAACACCAATACCAACAACAACAACAACAACACCAATACCACCAACAACAACAACAACACCAATACCAACAACAACAACACCACCAATACCAACAACAACAACAACACCAATACCAACAACAACAACAACAACACCAATACCAACAACACCAATACCAACAATACCAACAACACCAATACCATCAACAACAACAACACCAATACCAACAACAACAACAACAACACCAATACCATCAACAACAACAACACCAATACTAACAACAACAACAACACCAATACCAACAACAACGACACCAACAACAACAACAACACCAATACCAACAACAACAACAACAACAACACCAATACCAACAACAACAACACCACCAATATCATCAACAACAACACCACCAATACCACCAACAACAACAACAACAACACCAATACAAACAACAACAACACCAATACCAACAACAACAACAACACCAATACCAACAACAACAACAACACGAATACCAACAACAACAACAACACCAATACCATCAACACCAACACCAATACCATCAACAACAACAACACCAATACCAACAACAACAACAACACCAATACCATCAACAACAACAACACCAATAGCAACAACAACAACAACACGAATACCAACAACAACAACAACACCAATACCAACAACAACAACAACACCAATACCATCAACAACAACAACACCAATACCAACAACAACAACAACAACACCAATACCAACAACAACAACACCAATACCAACAACAACAACACCACCAATACCATCAACAACAACAACACCAATACCAACAACAACAACAACACCAATACCATCAACAACAACAACACCAATACCAACAACAACAACAACAACACCAATACCAACAACAACAACACCAATACCAACAACAACAACACCACCAATACCATCAACAACAACAACACCAATACCAACAACAACAACAACAACACCAATACCAACAACAACAACAACACCAATACCAACAACAACAACAACAACACCAATACCAACAACAACAACAACAACACCAATACCAACAACAACAGCACCACCAATACCATCAACAACAACACCACCGATACCAACAACAACAACACCAATACCATCAACAACAACACCACCAATACCATCAACAACAACACCACCAATACCATCAACAACAACACCACCAATACCATCAACAACAACACCATTACCATCAACAACAACACCACCGATACCAACAACAACAACACCAATATCATCAACAACAACACCACCAATACCATCAACAACAACACCACCGATACCAACAACAACAACACCAATACCATCAACAACAACACCAATACCATCAACAACAACACCACCAATACCATCAACAACAACACCATTACCATCAACAACAACAGCACCAATACCATTAATAACAACACCAATACCATCAACATCAACACCACAAATACCAACAACAACAACACCACCATTACCATCAACAACAACACCACCGATACCAACAACAACAACACCAATACCATCAACAACAACACCACCAATACCAACAACAACAACACCACCAATACCAACAACAACACCACCAATACCAACAACAACAACACCACCAATACCAACAACAACACCACCAATACCATCAACAACAACACCACCAATACCAACAACAACAACACCACCAATACCAACAACAACATCACCAATACCAACAACAACAACACCATTACCATCAACAACAACACCACCAATACCATCAACAACAACACCAATACCATCAACAACAACACCACCGATACCAACAACAACAACACCATTACCATCAACAACAACACCACCAATACCATCAATAACAACACCACCAATACCATCAACACAAATACCATCAACAACAACAACACCAATACCAACAACAACAACAACATCAATACTATCAACAACAACAACAACAACACCAATACCATCAACAACAACACCACCAATACCATCAACAACAACAACACCAATACCATCAACACAAATACCATCAACAACAACAACACCAATACCAACAACAACAACAACACCAATACCATCAACAACAACACCAATACCATCAACAACAACAACACCAATACCATCAACAACAACACCAATACCATCAACAACAACAACACCAATACCATCAACAACAACAACACCAATACCATCAACAACAACAACAACACCAATACCAACAACAACAACAACACCAATACCATCAACAACAACAACAACACCAATACCAACAACAACAACAACAACACCAATACCATCAACAACAACAACACCAATACCAACAACAACAACAACACCAATACCATCAACAACAACAACACCAATACCAACAACAACAACAACACCAATACCATCAACAACAACACCAATAACATCAACAACAACAACACCAATACGATCAACAACAACAACACCAATACCAACAACAACAACAACACCAATACCAACAACAACATCAACACAAATACCATCAACAACAACACCAATACCAACAACAACAACAACACCAATACCATCAACAACAACACCAATACCAACAACAACAACAACACCAATACCATCAACAACAACAACAACACCAATACCATCAACAACAACACCACCAATACCATCAACAACAACAACACCAATACCATCAACACAAATACCATCAACAACAACAACACCAATACCAACAACCACAACAACATCAATACCATCAACAACAACACCAATACCATCAACAACAACAACACCAATACGATCAACAACAACAACACCAATACCATCAACAACAACAACAACACCAATACCATCAACAACAACAACACCAATACCATCAACACAAATACCATCAACAACAACAACACCAATACCAACAACCACAACAACACCAATACCATCAACAACAACAACACCAATACGATCAACAACAACAACACCAATACCATCAACAACAACAACAACACCAATACCATCAACAACAACACCAATACCATCAACAACAACAACACCAATACGATCAACAACAACAACACCAATACCATCAACAACAACAACAACACCAATACCAACAACAACAACAACACCAATACCATCATCAACAACAACACCAATACCATCAACAACAACAACAACACCAATACCAACAACAACAACACCACAAATACCATCAACAACAACAACACCAATACCAACAACAACAACAACAACACCAATACCAACAACAACAACAACACCAATACCAACAACAACAACAACAACACCAATACCAACAACAACAACACCACCAATACCATCAACAACAACAACACCAATACCAACAACAACAACAACAACACCAATACCAACAACAACAACACCAATACCAACAACAACAACACCACCAATACCATCAACAACAACAACACCAATACCAACAACAACAACAACAACACCAATACCAACAACAACAACAACACCAATACCAACAACAACAACAACAACACCAATACCAACAACAACAACAACAACACCAATACCAACAACAACAGCACCACCAATACCATCAACAACAACAACACCAATACCAACAACAACAACAACAACACCAATACCAACAACAACAACAACACCAATACCAACAACAACAACAACAACACCAATACCAACAACAACAACAACAACACCAATACCAACAACAACAACACCACCAATACCAACAACAACAACAACACCAATACCAACAACAACAACAACAACACCAATACCAACAACACCAATACCATCAACAACAACAACACCAATACCAACAACAACAACAACACCAATACCACCAACAACAACAACAACACCAATACCAACAACAACAACAACAACACCAATACCAACAACAACAACAACAACACCAATACCAACAACAACAACAACAACACCAATACCAACAACAACAGCACCACCAATACCATCAACAACAACAACACCAATACCAACAACAACAACAACAACACCAATACCAACAACAACAACAACACCAATACCAACAACAACAACAACAACACCAATACCAACAACAACAACAACAACACCAATACCAACAACAACAACACCACCAATACCAACAACAACAACAACACCAATACCAACAACAACAACAACAACACCAATACCAACAACACCAATACCAACAATACCAACAACACCAATACCATCAACAACAACAACACCAATACCAACAACAACAACAACAACACCAATACCATCAACAACAACAACACCAATACTAACAACAACAACAACACCAATACCAACAACAACGACACCAACAACAACAACAACACCAATACCAACAACAACAACAACAACAACACCAATACCAACAACAACAACACCACCAATACCATCAACAACAACACCACCAATACCACCAACAACAACAACAACAACACCAATACAAACAACAACAACACCAATACCAACAACAACAACAACACCAATACCAACAACAACAACAACACGAATACCAACAACAACAACAACACCAATACCATCAACACCAACACCAATACCATCAACAACAACAACACCAATACCAACAACAACAACAACACCAATACCATCAACAACAACAACACCAATAGCAACAACAACAACAACACGAATACCAACAACAACAACAACACCAATACCAACAACAACAACAACACCAATACCATCAACAACAACAACACCAATACCAACAACAACAACAACAACACCAATACCAACAACAACAACACCAATACCAACAACAACAACACCACCAATACCATCAACAACAACAACACCAATACCAACAACAACAACAACACCAATACCATCAACAACAACAACACCAATACCAACAACAACAACAACAACACCAATACCAACAACAACAACACCAATACCAACAACAACAACACCACCAATACCATCAACAACAACAACACCAATACCAACAACAACAACAACAACACCAATACCAACAACAACAACAACACCAATACCAACAACAACAACAACAACACCAATACCAACAACAACAACAACAACACCAATACCAACAACAACAGCACCACCAATACCATCAACAACAACAACACCAATACCAACAACAACAACAACAACACCAATACCAACAACAACAACAACACCAATACCAACAACAACAACAACAACACCAATACCAACAACAACAACAACAACACCAATACCAACAACAACAACAACAACACCAATACCAACAACAACAACAACAACACCAATACCAACAACAACAACACCACCAATACCAACAACAACAACAACACCAATACCAACAACAACAACAACAACACCAATACCAACAACACCAATACCAACAATACCAACAACACCAATACCATCAACAACAACAACACCAATACCAACAACAACAACAACAACACCAATACCATCAACAACAACAACACCAATACTAACAACAACAACAACACCAATACCAACAACAACGACACCAACAACAACAACAACACCAATACCAACAACAACAACAACAACAACACCAATACCAACAACAACAACACCAATACCAACAACAACAACACCACCAATACCATCAACAACAACAACACCAATACCAACAACAACAACAACAACACCAATACCAACAACAACAACAACACCAATACCAACAACAACAACAACAACACCAATACCAACAACAACAACAACAACACCAATACCAACAACAACAGCACCACCAATACCATCAACAACAACAACACCAATACCAACAACAACAACAACAACACCAATACCAACAACAACAACAACACCAATACCAACAACAACAACAACAACACCAATACCAACAACAACAACAACAACACCAATACCAACAACAACAACAACAACACCAATACCAACAACAACAACAACAACACCAATACCAACAACAACAACACCACCAATACCAACAACAACAACAACACCAATACCAACAACAACAACAACAACACCAATACCAACAACACCAATACCAACAATACCAACAACACCAATACCATCAACAACAACAACACCAATACCAACAACAACAACAACAACACCAATACCATCAACAACAACAACACCAATACTAACAACAACAACAACACCAATACCAACAACAACGACACCAACAACAACAACAACACCAATACCAACAACAACAACAACAACAACACCAATACCAACAACAACAACACCACCAATACCATCAACAACAACACCACCAATACCACCAACAACAACAACAACAACACCAATACAAACAACAACAACACCAATACCAACAACAACAACAACACCAATACCAACAACAACAACAACACGAATACCAACAACAACAACAACACCAATACCATCAACACCAACACCAATACCATCAACAACAACAACACCAATACCAACAACAACAACAACACCAATACCATCAACAACAACAACACCAATAGCAACAACAACAACAACACGAATACCAACAACAACAACAACACCAATACCAACAACAACAACAACACCAATACCATCAACAACAACAACACCAATACCATCAACAACAACACCAATACCATCAACAACAACAACACCAATACCATCAACAACAACAACACCAATACCAACAACAACAACAACACGAATACCAACAACAACAACAACACCAATACCATCAACACCAACACCAATACCATCAACAACAACAACACCAATAGCAACAACAACAACAACACGAATACCAACAACAACAACACTAATACCAACAACAACAACAACACCAATACCATCAACAACAACAACACCAATACCATCAACAACACCACCAATACCATCAACAACAACAACACCAATACCAACAACAACAACAACACCAATACCATCAACAACAACAACACCAATACCAACAACAACAACAACACCAATACCATCAACAACAACAACACCAATACCATCAACAACACCACCAATACCATCAACAACAACAACACCAATACCAACAACAACAACAACAACAACACGAATACCAACAACAACAACACCAATACCAACAACAACAACACCAATACCAACAACAACAACACCAATACCAACAACAACAAAAACACCAATACCAACAACAACAACAACACCAATACCATCAACAACAACAACACCAATACCATCAACAACAACAACACCAATACCAACAACAACAACAACACCAATACCATCAACAACAACAACACCAATACCAACAACAACAACAACACCAATACCATCAACAACAACAACACCAATACCATCAACAACACCACCAATACCATCAACAACAACAACACCAATACCAACAACAACAACAACAACAACACGAATACCAACAACAACAACACCAATACCAACAACAACAACACCAATACCAACAACAACAACACCAATACCAACAACAACAAAAACACCAATACCAACAACAACAACAACACCAATACCATCAACAACAACAACACCAATACCAACAACAACAACAACACCAATACCATCAACAACAACAACACCAATACCATCAACAACAACAACACCAATACCATCAACAACACCACCAATACCATCAACAACAACAACACCAATACCAACAACAACAACAACAACAACACGAATACCAACAACAACAACACCAATACCAACAACAACAACACCAATACCAACAACAACAACACCAATACCAACAACAACAACAACACCAATACCAACAACAACAACAACACCAATACCATCAACAACAACAACACCAATACCAACAACAACAACAACACCAATACCATCAACAACAACAACACCAATACCATCAACAACACCACCAATACCATCAACAACAACAACACCAATACCAACAACAACAACAACAACAACACGAATACCAACAACAACAACACCAATACCAACAACAACAACACCAATACCAACAACAACAAAAACACCAATACCAACAACAACAACAACACCAATACCATCAACAACAACAACACCAATACCAACAACAACAACAACACCAATACCATCAACAACAACAACACCAATACCATCAACAACAACAACACCAATACCATCAACAACACCACCAATACCATCAACAACAACAACACCAATACCAACAACAACAACAACAACAACACGAATACCAACAACAACAACACCAATACCAACAACAACAACACCAATACCAACAACAACAACACCAATACCATCAACAACAACAACACCAATACCATCAACAACAACAACAACACCAATACCAACAACAACAACAACACCAATACCATCATCAACAACAACACCAATACCATCAACAACAACAACAACACCAATACCAACAACAACAACACCACAAATACCATCAACAACAACAACACCAATACCAACAACAACAACAACAACACCAATACCAACAACAACAACAACACCAATACCAACAACAACAACAACAACACCAATACCAACAACAACAACACCACCAATACCATCAACAACAACAACACCAATACCAACAACAACAACAACAACACCAATACCAACAACAACAACACCAATACCAACAACAACAACACCACCAATACCATCAACAACAACAACACCAATACCAACAACAACAACAACAACACCAATACCAACAACAACAACAACACCAATACCAACAACAACAACAACAACACCAATACCAACAACAACAACAACAACACCAATACCAACAACAACAGCACCACCAATACCATCAACAACAACAACACCAATACCAACAACAACAACAACAACACCAATACCAACAACAACAACAACACCAATACCAACAACAACAACAACAACACCAATACCAACAACAACAACAACAACACCAATACCAACAACAACAACACCACCAATACCAACAACAACAACAACACCAATACCAACAACAACAACAACAACACCAATACCAACAACACCAATACCATCAACAACAACAACACCAATACCAACAACAACAACAACACCAATACCAACAACAACAACAACAACACCAATACCAACAACAACAACAACAACACCAATACCAACAACAACAACAACAACACCAATACCAACAACAACAACAACAACACCAATACCAACAACAACAGCACCACCAATACCATCAACAACAACAACACCAATACCAACAACAACAACAACAACACCAATACCAACAACAACAACAACACCAATACCAACAACAACAACAACAACACCAATACCAACAACAACAACAACAACACCAATACCAACAACAACAACACCACCAATACCAACAACAACAACAACACCAATACCAACAACAACAACAACAACACCAATACCAACAACACCAATACCAACAATACCAACAACACCAATACCATCAACAACAACAACACCAATACCAACAACAACAACAACAACACCAATACCATCAACAACAACAACACCAATACTAACAACAACAACAACACCAATACCAACAACAACGACACCAACAACAACAACAACACCAATACCAACAACAACAACAACAACAACACCAATACCAACAACAACAACACCACCAATACCATCAACAACAACACCACCAATACCACCAACAACAACAACAACAACACCAATACAAACAACAACAACACCAATACCAACAACAACAACAACACCAATACCAACAACAACAACAACACGAATACCAACAACAACAACAACACCAATACCATCAACACCAACACCAATACCATCAACAACAACAACACCAATACCAACAACAACAACAACACCAATACCATCAACAACAACAACACCAATAGCAACAACAACAACAACACGAATACCAACAACAACAACAACACCAATACCAACAACAACAACAACACCAATACCATCAACAACAACAACACCAATACCATCAACAACAACACCAATACCATCAACAACAACAACACCAATACCATCAACAACAACAACACCAATACCAACAACAACAACAACACGAATACCAACAACAACAACAACACCAATACCATCAACACCAACACCAATACCATCAACAACAACAACACCAATAGCAACAACAACAACAACACGAATACCAACAACAACAACACTAATACCAACAACAACAACAACACCAATACCATCAACAACAACAACACCAATACCATCAACAACACCACCAATACCATCAACAACAACAACACCAATACCAACAACAACAACAACACCAATACCATCAACAACAACAACACCAATACCAACAACAACAACAACACCAATACCATCAACAACAACAACACCAATACCAACAACAACAACAACACCAATACCATCAACAACAACAACACCAATACCATCAACAACACCACCAATACCATCAACAACAACAACACCAATACCAACAACAACAACAACAACAACACGAATACCAACAACAACAACACCAATACCAACAACAACAACACCAATACCAACAACAACAACACCAATACCAACAACAACAAAAACACCAATACCAACAACAACAACAACACCAATACCATCAACAACAACAACACCAATACCATCAACAACAACAACACCAATACCAACAACAACAACAACACCAATACCATCAACAACAACAACACCAATACCAACAACAACAACAACACCAATACCATCAACAACAACAACACCAATACCATCAACAACACCACCAATACCATCAACAACAACAACACCAATACCAACAACAAACAACAACAACAACACGAATACCAACAACAACAACACCAATACCAACAACAACAACACCAATACCAACAACAACAACACCAATACCAACAACAACAAAAACACCAATACCAACAACAACAACAACACCAATACCATCAACAACAACAACACCAATACCAACAACAACAACAACACCAATACCATCAACAACAACAACACCAATACCATCAACAACAACAACACCAATACCATCAACAACACCACCAATACCATCAACAACAACAACACCAATACCAACAACAACAACAACAAACAACACGAATACCAACAACAACAACACCAATACCAACAACAACAACACCAATACCAACAACAACAACACCAATACCAACAACAACAACAACACCAATACCAACAACAACAACAACACCAATACCATCAACAACAACAACACCAATACCAACAACAACAACAACACCAATACCATCAACAACAACAACACCAATACCATCAACAACACCACCAATACCATCAACAACAACAACACCAATACCAACAACAACAACAACAACAACACGAATACCAACAACAACAACACCAATACCAACAACAACAACACCAATACCAACAACAACAACACCAATACCAACAACAACAAAAACACCAATACCAACAACAACAACAACAACACGAATACCAACAACAACAACAACAACAACACCAATACCAACAACAACAACAACACCAATACCAACAACAACAACACCAATACCATCAACAACAACACCAATACCAACAACAACAACAACACCAATACCAACAACAACAACAACACCAATACCAACAACAACAACACCAATACCAACAACAACAACAACACCAATACCAACAACAACAACAACACGAATACCAACAACAACAACAACACCAATACCAACAACAACAACAACACCAATACCAACAACAACAACACCAATACCAACAACAACAACAACACCAATACCAACAACAACAACAACACCAATACCAACAACAACAACAACACGAATACCAACAACAACAACAACACCAATACCAACAACAACAACAACACCAATACCAACAACAACAACACCAATACCAACAACAACAACAACACCAATACCAACAACAACAACAACACCAATACCAACAACAACAACACCAATACCAACAACAACAACAACACCAATAGCAACAACAACAACAACACGAATACCAACAACAACAACAACACCAATACCAACAACAACA
>OZ024741.1:19634950-19639950 GCA_964016885.1 Eledone cirrhosa
AACAACAACAACACCAATACCACAACAACAACAACACCATACCAACAACAACAACACCACCAATACCAACAACAACAACACCAATACCAACAACAACAACAACACCAATACCAACAACAACAACACCAATACCATCAACAACAACAACACCAATACCACCAACAACAACAACACCAATACCATCAACAACAACAACACCAATACCATCAACAACAACAACACCAATACCAACAACAACAACACCAATACCATCAACAACAACAACACCAAACCATCAACAACAACACCAATACCCATCAACAACAACACCAATACCAACAACAACAACACACCAATACCATCAACAACAACACCAATACCATCAACAACAACACCAATACCATCAACAACAACAACACCAATACCAACAACAACAACAACACCAATACCATCAACAACAACACCAATACCAACAACAACAACAACACCAATACCATCAACAACAACACCACCAATACCATCAACAACAACAACAACACCAATACCAACAACAACAACAACACCAATACCAACAACAACAACACCACCAATACCATCAACAACAACAACACCAATACCATCAACAACAACACCAATACCATCAACAACAACACCAATACCATCAACAACAACAACACCAATACCAACAACAACAACACCAATACCATCAACAACAACAACACCAATACCAACAACAACAACACCCAATACCATCAACAACAACACCACCAATACCATCAACAACAACACCAATACCAACAACAACAACACCAATACCATCAACAACAACAACACCACCAATACCAACAACAACAACACCAATACCATCAACAACAACAACACCAATACCATCAACAACAACAACACCAATACCAACAACAACAACACCAATACCATCAACAACAACAACACCAATACCAACAACAACAACACCAATACCATCAACAACAACACCAATACCATCAACAACAACAACACCAATACCAACAACAACAACACCAATACCATCAACAACAACAACACCAATACCAACAACAACAACAACACCAATACCATCAACAACAACAACACCAATACCATCAACAACAACAACACCAATACCAACAACAACAACACCAATACCATCAACAACAACAACACCAATACCAACAACAACAACAACACCAATACCATCAACAACAACACCAATACCAACAACAACAACACCACCAATACCATCAACAACAACACCAATACCATCAACAACAACACCAATACCATCAACAACAACAACACCAATACCATCAACAACAACAACACCAATACCAACAACAACAACACCAATACCATCAACAACAACAACACCAATACCATCAACAACAACACCAATACCATCAACAACAACACCAATACCATCAACAACAACACCACCAATACCATCAACAACAACACCAATACCATCAACAACAACACCAATACCATCAACAACAACACCAATACCAACAACAACAACACCACCAATACCATCAACAACAACACCAATACCAACAACAACAACACCACCAATACCATCAACAACAACACCAATACCATCAACAACAACACCAATACCAACAACAACAACAACACCAATACCATCAACAACAACAACACCAATACCATCAACAACAACAACACCAATACCAACAACAACAACACCAATACCATCAACAACAACAACACCAATACCATCAACAACAACACCAATACCATCAACAACAACACCACCAATACCATCAACAACAACACCAATACCATCAACAACAACACCAATACCATCAACAACAACACCAATACCAACAACAACAACACCACCAATACCATCAACAACAACAACACCAATACCAACAACAACAACACCACCAATACCATCAACAACAACACCAATACCATCAACAACAACACCAATACCAACAACAACAACAACACCAATACCATCAACAACAACAACACCAATACCATCAACAACAACAACACCAATACCAACAACAACAACACCAATACCATCAACAACAACAACACCAATACCATCAAGAACAACACCAATACCATCAACAACAACACCAATACCATCAACAACAACACCACCAATACCATCAACAACAACACCAATACCATCAACAACAACACCAATACCAACAACAACAACACCACCAATACCATCAACAACAACAACACCAATACCAACAACAACAACACCAATACCATCAACAACAACACCAATACCATCAACAACAACACCAATACCAACAACAACAACAACACCAATACCATCAACAACAACACCAATACCAACAACAACAACAACACCAATACCAACAACAACAACAACACCAATACCATCAACAACAACAACACCAATACCAACAACAACAACAACACCAATACCATCAACAACAACACCAATACCAACAACAACAACACCACCAATACCATCAACAACAACAACACCAATACCAACAACAACAACAACACCAATACCATCAACAACAACAACACCAATACCAACAACAACAACAACACCAATACCAACAACAACAACAACACCAATACCATCAACAACAACAACACCAATACCAACAACAACAACAACACCAATACCAACAACAACAACAACACCAATACCATCAACAACAACACCAATACCAACAACAACAACACCACCAATACCATCAACAACAACACCAATACCATCAACAACAACACCAATACCATCAACAACAACACCAATACCATCAACAACAACACCAATACCAACAACAACAACAACACCAATACCATCAACAACAACACCAATACCAACAACAACAACAACACCAATACCATCAACAACAACACCAATACCATCAACAACAACACCAATACCATCAACAACAACACCAATACCAACAACAACAACACCAATACCAACAACAACAACAACACCAATACCAACAACAACAACACCAATACCAACAACACCAACAACACCAATACCAACAACAACAACACCAATACCAACAACAACAACAACACCAATACCAACAACAACAACACCAATACCAACAACAACAACAACACCAATACCAACAACAACAACACCAATACCAACAACAACAACAACACCAATACCATCAACAACAACACCACCAATACCATCAACAACAACACCAATACCAACAACAACAACAACACCAATACCAACAACAACAACAACACCAATACCAACAACAACAACAACACCAATACCATCAACAACAACACCACCAATACAATCAACAACGACACCAATACCAACAACAACGACACCAATACCAACAACAACAACAACACCAATACCAACAACAACAACACAAATACCAACAACAACAACAACACCAATACCAACAACAACAACAACACCAATACCAACAACAACAACAACACCAATACCATCAACAACAACAACACCAATACCAACAACAACAACACCAATACCAACAACAACAACACCAATACCAACAACAACAACAACACCAATACCAACAACAACAACACAAATACCAACAACAACAACAACACCAATACCAACAACAACAACAACACCAATACCAACAACAACAACAACACCAATACCATCAACAACAACACCACCAATACCATCAACAACAACACCAATACCAACAACAACAACAACACCAATACCATCAACAACAACACCAATACCATCAACAACAACACCAATACCATCAACAACAACAACACCAATACCATCAACAACAACACCACCAATACCATCAACAACAACACCAATACCAACAACAACAACAACACCAATACCAACAACAACAACAACACCAATACCAACAACAACAACAACACCAATACCATCAACAACAACAACAACAACAATACCAACAACAACAACAACACCAATACCATCAACAACAACAACACCAATACCATCAACACAAATACCATCAACAACAACAACAACACCAATACCAACAACAACAACACCAATACCAACAACAACAACACCAATACCAACAACAACAACAACACCAATACCAACAACAACAACAACACCAATACCAACAACAACAACACCACCAATACCATCAACAACAACACCAATACCATCAACAACAACAACACCAATACCAGCAACACAAATACCATCAACAACAACAACACCAATACCAACAACAACAACACCAATACCAACAACAACAACACCAATACCAACAACAACAACAACACCAATACCAACAACAACAACAACAACACCAATACCAACAACAACAACACCAATACCAACAACAACAACACCAATACCAACAACAACAACAACACCAATACCAACAACAACAACACCACCAATACCATCAACAACAACACCAATACCAACAACAACAACAACACCAATACCATCAACAACAACAACACCAATACCAACAACAACAACACCAATACCAACAACAACAACAACACCAATACCAACAACAACACCACCAATACCAACAACAACAACAACACCAATACCAACAACAACAACAACACCAATACCAACAACAACAACACCACCAATACCATCAACAACAACACCAATACCATCAACAACAACAACACCAATACCAACAACAACAACAACACCAATACCAACAACAACAACAACACCAATACCAACAACAACAACACCACCAATACCATCAACAACAACACCAATACCAACAACAACAACAACACCAATACCATCAACAACAACAACACCAATACCAACAACAACAACAACAACACCAACAACAACAACAACAACAACACCAATACCATCAACAACACCAATACCATCAACAACAACACCAATACCATCAACAACAACACCAATACCATCAACAACAACACCAATACCATCAACAACAACACCACCAATACCATCAACAACACCAATACCATCAACAACAACACCAATACCATCAACAACAACACCAATACCATCAACAACA
>OZ024741.1:19644950-19672450 GCA_964016885.1 Eledone cirrhosa
AAACGTGGAAGAACTGTGCCCTCCTCTAGAAATCTAGAGATGAACAGCCTGACAATACAACCTCTGCAGTCAGGTGACAACTACAGATATCTTGGACAGGATGAGAATGTCAGATATGATGGACCCATAAATAAGGAGAGAACCAGAACTGAATACCTCAGAAGAGTAAAGAAAATATGGTCATCAGAACTGTCAGCACACAACAAATACATTACCCACAATACTTATGCTGTGCCAATTCTAACGCCAACATTTGGCCTGCTGAACTGGTCATTGCAAGAACTAAGTGAAATGGATGTTAGGACTCGAAAACTTCTCAGTGTTACTGGGAACTTTAACATCAATGGTGATGTGGATAGGCTATACTTCTCACGCAAGGAAGGTGGCCGGGGTCTAAAATCAATATTAACAACATATGAGACCCGGATAGTAACACTGAAGCAACACCTTCAACAGAGGAAAAAGGTTGGCAACCATCTTGCCCAGGTTTATGAGCATGAAAAAAAAAATATCATTAGAATAGCGACTGATCTGGAGGAGAGATATGGAATAAAGCCTGATATAAATCTCTCATCAAGAGAAATCGGAAGATCCTATTCAATGTTCAAACAAGATAAAAAAATTGACCAATTTACAGAAAAAGTTGTGCATGGATACTTGAGGCGTAAAACACAGACCATAGAGGGGATAAACCACTCAAAAAGCCTGGCATGGAGTTCCGACAAGTTTATGACATCACACCTTGAGGGATATTTCTATGCAATACAGGAACAAGAACTCCTACCAAATATCTGCTGCACAAAAAGGAGGGACAGCAGCTGACAATAAATGTAGGCTATGTAAAACAAAGATCGAGGATGTAAGCCACATTGTTGCCAGCTGCGAAAGAATGTCATCTCGCTACTACCTCCCCATGAGACACGATGGGATAGCTAGAACCATCTGGAACGCACTTCGGAAAACAAAATTAACAACAAACGAGGTGGAATATATTGAGACAGATGGCACTAAGGAATACTGGTGGTACCTGAAAATAAAAACTGCCACCAAATTAAAGCACAACCGGCCTGATATTGTTGTTTGGGACCACACATTGAAAACGTGTTCTGTTGTGGAGATCAGCTGCCCACTTGATGTAAACGTTGTCAGAAAAATACAGGAGAAGGAGGACATCTACGGACCATTGATGAGGAGTTTACAAATCCAGTATCCAAGATACACCTTTAGCTTCACACCCATCATTATTGGAGCTACGGGTTATATACCAACCCGCTTAGACCAAAGTATGGCTGAACCTGGATTTGCGGACAAAAAGCGCAGCTCCCTAATTCATAGTCTACAAATGGCTGCGATAGCTGGCACCTTCAAAATTTGCAAAACATTCTTGCGATTCAAGGGATGACAATTTCTTTTCTTTTACAACCTTGCAACCAGGAAGTTGGCCGGTCAAAAAATATACTCGAAATTAAGAGAAAGAGATACATACATACATACATATAAGCGCACTCAAACACGTTCTTGCGCGAACTCTCACTCAGACATACAAGCACACACACACACACACATACATACATATACATGAATACACACACACATACATACACGCATACATACATATATGCATACATATTACATACATATTACACCCACACACACTCACACACATGCACACATTCACACAAATACAGCCGGATACAATATCATGCATTCTAGTTTTTCTCTGTTAATTGCACCCCCATAGCTTCTGCTAGAATTGTCGCCTGCTTAGAAATAGGTTTTCACTGAAGCAGACGACAACATAAGAAGACATGCAGAGAAAGAAAACTTGTTCGGCATATTAAGCTGTCTGAAATATGAGAGAATTTACGGCAAGGTATTGGTGTGTGTTAGTGGCTCAGTTATCACACAAGTATATCATTACATATGGAGTATAGTACGTGTTGAACATTACTGTATGTTTTACATGAATGCATGCTTGGTTGAGAGGTTGTTGGCTGAGGAGGCTCTGTCTTTCAACTTATTATTTATTTCTAAATATGACTGTCGTCTCAATATAATTTGTAGCATTTTGTTACAGATACAGCCGAGATCAACTTAGCCTATCATCCTTCTGAGGTCGATAAAATAAAGTAGCTTCGTTCCCAATTTGCTGCCCTATGTTAAAAAGAATTATTTATTTTAAATATATGTGGCTGAGTTTTCTTTGTTTCGTTTCGTTTCGTTTCATTACAATTCCTTACGTCAATTTTTGAAGAATTATTAATTAAATTATTTATTTCGTCTTTTATATATATATATATATATGAAATATTTCCGTAGGAAAGGTAAAGGAAAGGAGAGTGCTCTATGTATGCTACAGAGCTATTTAATTATGTAATAAACAACATAAGACAATTATTCCATTTACCAAAGGTTTCACGAAGGCAGACGAGCTCAACACAGACGTCTGAAATCGCTCATCAAAATGTAAATTTAATATGGACGGCCACATTAAATATTAAAATATGGTCATCCATATTAAATTTTCATTCTGATGAACGATTTCAGACGTCTGTGTTGAGCTCGTCTGTCTTCGTGAAACCTTTGGTAAATGGAATAATTGTCTTATGTTGTTTATTACATAAATATATATATATACATATATATATATATATATATATATATATATATATATATATAGTGACGGCGTGTGGCTGAGTGGTTAGAGAATTGGGTTCGCAATCGTAAGGTTGTGAGTTCGATTCCTGGACTAGGCGATGCGTTATGTCCTTGAGCAAGACACTTTATTTCACGTTGCTCCTTCTACCTGGAGTTGCGACCGATAGATAGTATTAGCAATTGGAAAGACCAACGGAAACATTGTTCCCTCGGTCCGATTTGACGAAAGTCGATCGTCTAAGATATATATATATATGTGTGTGTGTGTGTGTGTGTCAGGCTATCAGTCTGTCAGTCTGGCTCTGTCTTTATCTCTAGACCAGTCTTATATTCACCATTAAGTATCTTATCTCTTTTTCTCTCTCTACATTATATATATATATATGCATCTATCTATCTTGATAGAGTAAGACACGCTTCACATCGGCTCCGCTATTCCATCGGGATTTACCCTTACTATAGTAAGTACCAGATAAATTTTTCAGTGCAACACATTTGGAACACTAACCCCTGTTATTTAGGGAAACATTTTTGCATTTACCCCCTTTTTAGGGGGTAAAATAAATATCTATTTTTTGCCGAAAAATTTCTTTCTTGGCAGCATGGCGGAAAAGATGGCAGACATGTCTGCCATTAGCTCTGCCACGCCCCCCAAGTCTGAAGAACAAAAAATAATTACAACAAAATTAGACAACGAAACAAACAAGGAAAATGAAAAAACAAATGTTAAGGAAAATGAGCAAACGGAAAACAAACAAACAGAAAATAATACAAATAACAACAGGGCAACTTTCGCCCAGAAAACAAAACAGTCCATAACATACACACCAATTGACTTAACTGCCGCCAGAGAAAAACTGGCCGAAGCGAAAAAACAAATAGTCTTGGGGGAGAACGGAATGTTTTCCATTAACTCCCCCCCCAGAATTCAAGAAAGCGAGAACAGAGAGCACAGTTCTCTTCAGAACTATATTGAACCAAACAAGAAAGCCAGCACAGCCCAGCCAAATGGAAATAGAGTTGGTCCTAAAAGACTATATGAAGAATATTCTCTTCATACGAAAGGACCGACTCTATGGCAGCATTTCGGTCTTAACAAAAGACAAGGAAACGGCACAGAAGCTTTCCCTAAGCCAACTCTCATCGACAACATACAGCTTCTATCCCTCCTACATGGGTAGAAGAACACAGAGAGTAAAAGTAAAAACAATGCTGCCCACAATGGACTTCTGGTGGGCTATTGCTGGCTTCATATACATGGGCGAAGACACAATGCTGTCAATGGGGAAGGCAACTGGAGATGCGTTCCTGGGAATGGGCCTCTACATACTAGTCCAAATGAGGCCCGAAAGAATAGCACAAATCCCGGATCGCATCTGGCTGGATGACCTCACCCCAATAGATATAATTGTAGAGGGGAGAAGACCAGCATACTATTTATGCATGGAAAGGGGACACGTTAAGGCTAACTGCCCGAAACGTATCCCCCAAAAAGGACTATTGCCCACACCCACCACAAACAAGCAAACAAAATACAGACACCACCAACCACAAACACAACACAAACATCACCACCACCAGCACCAAACACAAGCACGACACAAAAATCACCACCACCATCACCAACCACAACACAAACATCACCAACCACAAGCACGACACAAACATTACCACCACCACCACCACCACCACTACCACAAAACCCATTCCAAACAAATAATAAAAAAAACAGTAACAAATCTACCCCTCCCGCAAAAAAAAAACAACCACACAACACGTCCCTCCCACCTAGCGCTGAAGAGTTTCCCCCAACTTCTGAAGAAGAAGGAGGAGAAGCCTTCAGACAAGTTAAAAGAAAAAAAAGAAAACACACACCCAGCACACCACAAATAACCCAAACACCAACTCCAATCAAAAACACCCCACCCTCAACAAACAAAAATAAATCTGCGCCTCCCCTCTCCGAAACATTGACAGCATCACAAAAAAAGACGTTGCAATACACATATATAAATAAAGAAAACAAAAAACTGGTTAAATTAATAAACAATAACCCTATGGTGCAGACCGAAGGGCCAAACTTTATCTCAACAGAGAACTTCACCCATTTAAAAATGATAAAGGTCCCTCTGGACCTTTATCGTTCCTTAAAAGAACAATTTAGACAGGACGTGAGCCCCCCCCCTGTTTAAAACCGTTAAATCGCGTCCTCTTGAAAGATTTCCCCATAACCGCCCCTCTCCCTGACACAACTCCAAATACCCCAACCCCACCACACACGGGTACCCCCACACCACCACAAAACATCCCTCCACCCAACACACTTGATGCCATGGAAATTACACAACCCGGAGAGGTAGGTGCTTTTCTTTCTTCACTTTCAACACCAAAATAGATCAATTGAGAGTTGGCTGTTTGAACGCGCGTGGCCTGGGCTCAGCTTGGAAGCAAGCAAAGCTTCTAAGTGACCTCAGGTCACAAAGTATAGATGTGATGGTTGTTTGCGAGAGTCGGATCAGCAGCGTGAGACAGCTGGCGCCCGCCTTCGATGACTTTGAAATGCACGCATCTCTCTGTCAACCCGGAGGCGGGGGGGGGGGGGGGGGGGGGGTTGCCGTACTGCTGGATAAACGTCTGACTCTCGACGTACAGATTGTTCACTCGGACCCGGGGGGTCGATTACTGGTGCTGGACGTCGGAGGCGGTGAAGGCGGGGCTTTCAGACTGGTCGGTCTTTATGCCCCCTTCGGGGCGGAAAGAGCCGACTTCTTCCAGCGTCTGGAGACTTTTCTAGGAACGTCGCGTTCCCTGCTTTTAGTGGGGGACTGGAATGGAATCCTAGATGCGCGTTGGGACTATGCAGGGGCATGTCCCGATAGAGGGGGGTGTAGCAGCCTCAAGGGGTTACTCGATCGATTCGACCTGGTCGATAGATTTCGACTAGATTGTCCAACTGCGCCAACCTGGACCTGGGCAAACCGCAGTGGACAATCTAGATCGTACCTAGATAGGTTTTTGGTTAGGAGTAAGGATAGGGACGTATTTAGTTGTCCAGAACTGATCATGGTTGGCTATTCAGATCACAAATTAGTGACCTGCGTGGTCAACCTTGATAGAACGCATAGACAGGGTCCCGGTTACTGGAAGATGAACTTGTCCTTGCCGGCAAAGAAAGATTACAGGAACCGGATTAGTAGCTTAGTTAAGATGCGGTTGACGGGAGCGATCGTCAACAGCAGGTGGTGGGTATCTCTAAAGAGAGAGATTAGAGTAAGTTCGATAGGTTACAGTAAGGAACTAGCGGCAAATAGAAATAGGAAGGAAAGGGAGTTAACAGATAAACTAGAAGAGGCGATTAGGAGCGGCGACGTGGCCAGAGTGTTAGCGGCGAGAACGGCGTTGAGCCAGTTCTTTGACGCGAAGCACGAAGGCTGCGTTGTCCGAAGTAAAATACGTGCTTTAGGAAACGAGGGGACCAAAGCTGTTAGCTGGGCCCGCGTGACAGAAGCCAAGAGTGGGATTAAATCCACCATTCGGTCTTTGCGAGACCAGGATGGACGGGTGATCCTTGAACCTGAGCGGATGTGCGAGGCCTTTCAAAGGCACTTTGCTCGACTGTTCGGAGGGGGCGGGGGGCCGGACGGGGATGTGGACTTCGGTCCATACCTCGACGGTCTACCGCGTCTTTCGAGGGGCGAAGCGGAGTGCTGCGAAAGGCCAATCACAGCCACTGAAATCGGGGAAGCGCTCAGCCAATGCAGCAGACGCAAATCTCCGGGTCTCGATGGTCTACCATACGAACTTTAATTAGCTATGCCGGTCTTGTTCTCCGAACTCCTCGAGGCTGTCTATTGCAGCTGGCAACAGAACGGGAGAATTCCCTGTTCTGTGACCAAGGGCGTGGTCACGCTAGTGAGGAAGGACGAGAGCAAAGGGGACGACTTAAGTAACTTTAGGCCCATAACTCTGCTAAATGCAGAGTTACAGATTTTGGCCAAGGTGTTGGCGAAGAGGTTGGCGCTTGTGGTGGGTGGTTTGGTGGGAGACGCGCAGACATGCGCTATCCCGTCCAGGTCCATTCACGACAACCTCCACCTCATGCGATACATTGTAGAGAGGGTTGGAAACGAACCCGGCTTTGGTGGGGCCCTGATCAACTTGGATCAATCTAAGGCGTTCGATAGGGTCGACCATGGTTACCTGGATGCGGTGCTAGCGGCGGCGGGCTTCGGACCCGTTTTCAGGGGCTGGTTTTCTGCCATGCACAGTGGCAACATCTACTCTAGGATTAAAGTAAACGGCTACCTCTCGGAGCCGTTTCAAATCACCCGGTCCATCAGACAGGGGTGCCCCTTCTCCTCCCTTCTGTACGTATTGACTCTCGAGCCACTGCTGCGGAAGTTGGAGTTGCTGCGGGGCATACCCCTGGAACCGGGATTGCACAAAGCGGTCTCGGCCTATGCCGACGACGTAACAGTAATGGTGGCGGACGCCTCGGAAATCGGGGCGATCGCCACCCTACTGGAGGAATACGAAAGGCTGACGGGGGCTAGGCTGAATCGGGACAAGTCAGTCGGTTTGCAACTCGTAACGTGGAGGGACAAACCGATGCCGTTAGACGGTGTCGTCGGGCGGTGGACGGAGGGCCCGGTGAAGCTGCTCGGGGTCTGGTTCGGACCGGACCTCCAGGTGGAGAAGAATTGGGGCGAGGTGACGAGCAGGGTGTTTGCGCTGACCCAGAAGTGGGCCAAGTGCAAACTATCACTGAAAGGTCGGGCGGAGGTGACGAACGCTTACATAGCGTCCGTCATCTACTACCGCCTGACCGTCGTGCCTTGCCCCAAGGAAAAGCTCACCATCATGGAACGCATGCTCTTCCAGTTCCTCTGGAAGAAGCGGCCTCCCATGGTGAGGAGATCCATCTGCTGCCAGCACCCTTCGAAAGGAGGGCTGGGTATGCCGTGGCTGTTGATGCGTAGGCACGCATTGAGGCTACGGCATCTACAGGTATTCCTCAACGGTCAGCCAGTGTGGGCCCCGTTTGTGAGCCGAGCCTTCCCACAGCTCGTCTCGCTCACCGAACTGCAATCCTGGGTGAAGCAAAGACCGAGAAAACTCGGCAACTGGCACACCGAGTGTGCCCAGGCGCTCACGGCTATCTGGCAAGCCGACCCGACTATCAGTGGAGAATCCACCTCGACATTCTATAGAGGGTTGGTGGCTAGCAAGGGCGACGACACCCTTGGAGAGTCGCTAGGCATGGAGGAGGACGAACTGGCCAGCCTGTTCGGTAGAACTTTCGGCCCGGGACCCATGGACAACTTCCAGAGGTCCCTAGCCTGGCAGTGTTACCGGGGGGCTCTGCCCGTTCGAGAAAAGCTCTACAGACACGGGCGCCCGGGCAGGGATCCTGCGAAAAAGATCTGCCCCAGATGCGTGCGCGACGAGGAGACCGTTGCGCATGCACTGGTACACTGCCCGGGCGTTGCCGATCTGTGGGGCTACGTCGAACGACTGCTGTCGCGTGTGGCGCCGATTCGATTAACCGCCGAGTCTGTGGTGAACATCAAGCCGCCTCCTCCCTTCAGAAATGAAGCAGAGGCGGTCTTTCTGTGCGTAATAGCCATGATGAATAAGGTTGTGTGGTGGACGCGCCTGAAAGGTCTGAGGTCGGGTGACTTTCTCTCCGGCCATCACCTGGTTTACTTCTTCCGATACCACTTCGGAAGAAGGATCAGGATGGAGAGAGAAGTGCTTGGCCCCAGACAGTTTTATGAAAGGTGGGTGAAAGAAGCGAGAATGGCCCGTGTAAATGGGCCTTCTCTCTACATTGTTCTGTAGGTGAAGAAGTGAAGAGGAAAGGGGGAGCGCCTCCTCTCTGGGCTTTCCCCGCGAAAAGAGTTGCACACTTTTCGGGGGTATGTGCAATCCCCAACACGCCCCCTCCCTTTTGAGGACTTTTTATTGTTATATTATTATTATTATTCCTTTTTTCTTTACTCGATTTATGTAAACTCCCCCACTGTGTAAATGTCCCCTTCTTTTGTGCCCTCGTGGCAAATAAATAGAAATGTATCTATCTATCTATCTATCTATCTATCTATCTATCTATCTATCTATCTATGTATCTATTATCTATCTATCTATCTATCTATCTATATATCTATCTATCTATCTATCTATCTATCTATCTATATATATATATTAAATAAGCGACTGGAATTAATAATATCGTGTAATCATAAACTGAGAAAAACCTTTAAATATTATAAACCTAATTAATATACACTTTAGAAATTAATTTATAAATTATTTTTAATTTAGTTAACCTATAATTAATATTCTACTACTGATGAACTACATAATTCTGCTTTAAAAATTATAAACCTAATTAATATACACTTTAGAAATTAATATATAAACTATTTTTAATTTAGTCAACCTATAATTAATATTCTACTACTGATGAACTACATAATTTTGCTTTCCTTCTTACAAATATCATTTCCTAAAACTGATACCATTAAGTAAACATATATAATGCTTTAACTTCAGGTTATGACTCTATGTTCCTTGAAAACTATATATATTTACTATTTCTCACTAATAAATTTAATCCCCCCCCCCAATAATTATATGTATATGTAAGTGTATATGTGTGTGTATATGTAAGGGTATGTATATATGCATGTATATATCTATGTATATATATATATATATATATATATATATATATGTGTGTGTGTATATATATGTATATGTATATATATATGTGTGTATGTGTGTGTGTATGTGTATATATGTGTATATATATGTATATATATAAGTGTATATATATATATATATGTGTGTGTGTATGTGTATATATGTGTATATATATATATATGTATAAATATATATATATATATATATTATTTTTATTTTTTTATTTTTATATTCTTTTAATTTCCCCTCATCTTTAACAACACTTTTCAACTGCATCTAACTCTTATTTATCATATCTATATGTATTAGTATAATTTTATCAATATAAATATACCCATCAATTAAATTAATTTATATTCTTTTCATAGATGTATTTTTTTCACTAACATTCTTATCTTAAAAATTTAGTCACCTTTGATATTTGTATTAGCATTACTATTTTATAACAGCAACTGCTTGTATACCTTTTACTGACCACCTGACCTATTTTCACCCCTAAAATAAGCTTCAATTACTACTATTTTACCATTTGGCCAATTATTAACTTTCTATTGGTTAATTCTAAACCTCTTACCAAACAGACAGAATATATTAGATCTTTGTTGGTTTTATTCAATGAAAAAATAAAATTATTTCTGAGGTCAGCATAAGACCTATTTCTTCCCTAAAATAATCCTTCATTCATAATATTCTTTTCCATCCAAAACTGAAATCTACCTTCCTCTACCCATAATTTAAGGTTCTTCTACTACTATATTACTATCCTGACCCTCACTATCTATCTATTGGTCAATTCAAAACCTGTTCCCAAACAGACCTATTGTATTGAATCTTTGTTTTTTCCAATAAACAAATATCATTATTTCTGAAGACAGCATATATATGTGTAGGTATGTATATTCCCTCTGATAGCTTGTATAAATATTGTAAATATTGTACATAGATCTATAGAATATGCATACCAACTCTAACACATATATATCCTAGAAACGATCGTAAAATGATGAATTTTTTTAATATAAGGAACTGTTTCTTTGTTTATTCATTATTTTATTAATTTATATATATATATATATATATATATATATATATATATATATATATATATATATATATATATATATATGTATATGTAAACATACACTCAAACACACACATAAATATATATATTGTGGTTAGAAAAAGCTATCTCACTTACCGCTTTTCATAGGCGTCGCTAAATCCCATGGCTGGTTTCTCCTCTTCCACGTGCGTCCCACTCATTAACACCCGGGAGCTGCCAAACTCGCGTCCACACCGTTCCTGGTCACCACTAGAGAGAGCCCGATCTGCTGGCCCTTCCGGTCGAGCACCCTTCCGGCCAAGCTCCCTTCCGGTCAAGCACTCTTCCGGTCGAGCACTCCCCAGCTTCCGGCCACCGCACACCACACCATACCCACACGCCTCCCCTGATCTCAAGGATCAATTTCCTCCTCGTCCTTCTGCATATGAAAGTCTGCTGTCCAGGTTGGTGGTTTGCGACTTCTTTGCGATCTCCGCAGTGTTGGAGCGGCACTTTGAGTTTCCTCTTCCTCGGAGTCCGTTGACACAGTGATTCTACGGACATCCAGGACATGACGTGGTACTCCGTCCACGGACACATTGTTCTGGGAATTTACGGCCGTCACCATTCCCCTTCCCCATTGAGATGTGCAATGTGCACCTGGGGGCTTAACCCAGACTTCTTCGCCCACCTGCACGAATGCATTCTCTCTCCCCACTGGCCGTTGTGGTGGCGTGCACGGGTGCCGCCACTCGTATCTGAATACTGCTGTGTGTGGCACCTATTCCTCAACCTGTCCCACTCGAGGGGACATGTTGTACCAGAACACTGCCTCCATTGGTGAAATATGGCCCCGCTCCGCCATTGCCTTGATCGTCCGGCGGTGTCGCTCCACAATTCCATTCCCGCTCGGCCTGTACGCTGCTCTGAAGAAACGGTCCACCTTCCATCCATCGAGCATCTCCCTCAGTGCCTCCGAGCGGAACGCTGCGCTGTTGTCCATCAGCAGTTCGTCCACAGGGCCCCGCTCCAAGAACACCTCTCTCAACGTCCGCATGATTTCCTCGGCTGTTCCAGTCTTCATCTCCCTCCATATCGCCATCCGTCCTGGTCCACAGTCGACCATCGAGAGGTACGTTCCCTGTCGGTAGTGCGTTACATCCACCGCCAATCGCTTCCAGTCGCGATCCACTGGGAGGCTTCCCGTTTCGTGCACACCCGGGGCGGGATCAATGGACTGACATCGGACGCAGCCTCTAACCACCCTTTGAACACTGTGTCTGTTAACGTCCGAGTCGATTCTCGTGGCTAGGAACAGGCTCCTATCCACTCCCATGTGATGCATGTCATGCAACCCTTTCAGATCCGACTCGGTCAGCCGACACACGGCAGCTATCTCATCTTCTACCTCCTCCGGCGCTTCCATCCAGGCTTTCTTCATCCTAGTTAAGACGTCCGCCCTATTTTTCTCTGAGAGCACGAAAACTACGCTCAGCCTCAGGTCGAACTCGGTGGCCAGCTTTCCTAAAGTTCCCAGGCGGCGCTTTATCAGCATCTCCGCCGCCCCTCTCGTTCGCACTCTCTTCTCACTGGTGAGCACTGATCTCACCCATCCGAGTACAGTAGCCGAGTCGGTGCGTATCTCAACACTGCGTCCAGTTCGGCCACATTGATGTGGTTGCAGTCGTCCTTCTTCCTAAGCCAGGCTGCATCCTGGACCTCAACACCTCCTATCTCCAACGAGACACCCAGCGCTATGCTGCTGGCGTCGCACCATACCAGGAACATATTGGGAACATACCAGCATCCCCGCACTGGGTCGTCGGCCTTCACCCTCTCCACGATCTCCTGCATCATGGCCACCGTCGTCTCTCCCACTCTGTCACTCCAAGTCATCCACCCCGCTCGTCTCTTGACATAGCTGCATGCCGTCTGGACCACCCAGCAATCGGGTAGTGACCCACCAACTTTCCACACACCGAGAAAAGCTCCCGCCTACTCATACTTGGGCCCAGTTCTGGAACTTCATTTCCCCTCTGGAATACCAAGACGCCCGTCCTGTCTCGCCGTAGCCTAAGTCCCAGCGCGGCTCCTCCATACAACGCTTCTGACGGCTTCGCAGCCAGTCCATACTCCTGTAAATGGCTCGTGACCTCCGCCGCCGACACTACAGACTCGTCCACTAGGATGTCGTCAATGTAGGAGTTAGTGGCCCTCTTCATCTTGTCGGCCTTTCCCAGAATGATCTTGAGGACCACCGCCATGATCTTCGGTGCGGAGCTCAGCCCGAAACCGAGCCTGGTCAGGCAATATGTCCGGCCCTTATACCTGACCAGCTGATACTGCCAGAGCTTCTCATCTATATGCAATTGCAAGTATGCCGACTTTAGATCTACGATTGCTGACCCCCCCCCCCCCCCCGTCATGCGTCTCCACTCACGCAGGGTTTCCCCACATACATCCGTGACCTCGCCACCCGTGTGGCATGACACGTGCTCGTTCAGCTCCCGAAAGTCCAGCACCGGCCTCACCTTGTTCTTCGTGGGTTGCGCCACCGCCATTAACGGCAATACTCCGCACTTCACCTCCTCTTTCCAGGCAAGCAGTATGCCCTCCTCAATCCATCTCTCTACCTCTCGCTCGAATTCGCTCCTAATGTCTCCCTTCAATGTGTGTTGATAGCAGCCCACTTTGGTCTTCAGTGTTGGTGGTTCTCCCTTCCAGTACCACTCAACAACCCATCGCTGCCCATCGAACACGGCCTTGAAGTCTTTGTCCTGCACAGTGTAAGCGGGGTATTTCTCCTCGTGGGCCTTCTGGTTCTCCTGTCGCGTACTCACAGTGCATACCGATGCAGCGCCGCCAAACGACACACCGACGTTGTTCACTGTGACGCCCTTAGACGGCCAATTGCGTCCATGCCAATAACCACGCCGATCCCATCCACCACGTTGTCAACTACGATGGCAGAAAGCCTTATTTTCCTTCCCCGTACCGCCATCTCCACCTCGCTGCGACCTCGGCATTCAATTTTCCTGCCGTCGACTGCCCTTACGCTGCTCTTCCCTCTCCACCTCTGCGCCACCCCCGCGGTCACCAGTGTCGTCGTAAAGCCCGTGTCCACGAGGGCCGCTGTGGCTTTCTCCTCACGAAGACTTCCACCACGGGCGGCGCCTCTACTCGTAAGGGGCAACTACCGGCGCAGTAGTTCCTCTTGTATCGTTTCCCTGGTCGCAATTAGTAGCGATATGGCCTGGTCGCTTACACCGGTAGCATATTATTTCCGGCCTTGACTCCCTACAGTCTCTCGCCATGTGCGGGCCCTGGCACCTAAAACAGCGACCTCTAAACGTTCGCGGGCGACCGCGTGTCGTGGTTGCCTCCCTTTCACCATTTCGCTGCCAGCTGTCTTGAGCCTCTGTAGTTGCTATCGCCGTGACACTCTTCTTGGCATCTTCTGCTATGATACGGGCTTGTTTCACTAGTGAACACATCTCCATTCCTTTGTAACCCGGGACTTGCTGCAGTTTCACCGCTATGTCGTCTGGAAATCCATTTATGAACGCCAACCACACCGTGCGTTCGCATTCCACCTGATATCCAGCCAACATAGCCAATCGCCGTATTTCCGCTGCGAAAATGTCAACGCGTTCACCGTTCCATCTAATTCTTGCCAGCTTAGCAAAAGCGACTAACGGTCCCTCTGCGAACGCTTCCATCATGCGCCTCTCAATCTTTTGCGCATCTCTTTGGCTGTGTTCATCCAACTCAAGGAAGAGTACCAACGCGTCCCCCTCGAGGTACAGTGCCATGAGGCCAGCCACATCTTCTATCTTCTGTAAGCTTGCGACCAGTCGGACTTTTCGCAGCCAAGCGACAATATCGCCTTCACCGGTAAATGCCCTAATCGCTTCGCTCGTTCGTAGTCTCGTCGCCATATCCTAATTTGTCTTGCGGTACGTAATAAAAAAAACAACAGACTCCGCTCTGTTTTTCCAGTAGCTTTGTTTTCGAGAAAGTTTTTTTTTTTTTTTTTCTTTAATCAGATCTCAGTTTCCAGTGCCGATATAGCTTGTGGTTAGAAAAAGCTGTCTCACTTACCGCTTTTCATAGGCGCCGCTAAATCCCATGGCTGGTTTCTCCTCTTCCACGTGCGCCCAACTCATTAACACTCGGGAGCTGCCAAACTCGCGTCCACATCATTCCTGGTCACCACTAGAGAGAGCCCGATCTGCTGGCCCTTCCGGTCGAGCACCCTTCCGGCCAAGCACCCTTCCAGTCAAGCACTCTTCCGGTCGAGCACTCCCCATCTTCCGGCCACCGCACACCACACCATACCCACATATATAAATAGATATTTATATGTATATATGTATATGTATAAATGTGTATGTATATATATATATCAAACTGAACCTGAACCGATAAGGTCTGGTTTCTTGGGTATGTCAACATTTATAAAACAAATTTTGTATTTTATCTGATGAGAGTGTACCAAAATGTTGGTACCCTTGAAATATATATAATAAAATAAATATGGTTTTATAAATATAGTTTCCATTTATTAATATCATTGATATTATACTCCAGAAAAACTTGTAGAGTGCTTTGAATCTGTTATAAATAAATTTGTTGAATAACGAACAAATTAAATATCTCTTTGCTTATATATATATATATATATATATATATATATATATATATATTGTTATACTTGGGGAGGGTCATATTGTTGTAATAATTGTTTCTACTTTTGGCACAATGACCCTCCCCAAGTATAACAATATTTGTTTCGACACACGATTTCATATCAAAAACCTCGCAAAACAAATATATTTCCAATTGAGTTCTTAGCACGAGGCTTGAATTCTTGACAAGGTTCAATGACCTACGTGTATATTATTTTATTTTTCACGATCACCTCCCCCTCCCATTTGGGGACAGTGTGAGATATTCTTTAGAACTGCTGGACATACAACCTAGGCAGCTCTTTCTAGCACTGATGGAGATTATCGTTAAATATTAATGTTGATTTAGTTATCAATATTGATATTATTGGGCACCCACTGAAGATTTATAAGGGCTCACTTGCATGGGAATCCATTGATATTATGCAAGCTTCTACATAACTTGGTAAAATTTCACCCACCATGTATAAATCTTATAATGAAACGATCGTATGGGGAATGAGATTTTAATATATCTCATAAAATAATACAGCCGATTATCCACACAATACAATATAGTTAGCACCCCAAACGTTTAATTAGGAATATACTCCGGTATTTCCTAATGTTTGTTGAGTGAGTTGGGAATTGGTCGGAGTATCGCTAATAGCTTTCTCCGTTTATGTATTTATGTTTATATATATATATATATATATATATATATATCTGTCCGAGAGACCCGTTTTCAGGGGCTGGATCAATGCCATGCACAGCAGCCGCATCTGCTCTAGGGTCAAGGTGAACGGCTACCTTTCGGAGCCGTTCGAAATCGCGCGGTCCATCCGACAAGGGTGCCCTCTCTCCTCCCTTCTGTATGTAATGACTCTAGAGCCACTGCTGCGGAAGTTGGAGTTGTTGCAGGGCATCCCGTTGGAACCGGGATTGCGGAAAGCGGTGTCGGCCGACGACGTAACAGTAATGGTGTCTACGGCCTCGGAAATCGGGGCGATCGGCACCGAGCTGCAATCCTGGGTCAAGCAAAGACCGAGAAAACTGGGCGCCTGGCACACCGAGTGTGCCCAGGCGCTCACGGCTCTCTGGCAGGCGGACCCGGCTGTCAGTGGAGAATCCACCTCGTCATTCTATAGAGGGCTGGTGGTTAGCAGGTGCGACGACGCCCTCGGAGAAGCCCTAGGCATGGAGGAAGACGAACTGGCTAACCTGTTCGGTAGGACATTCAGCCCGGGACCCATGGATAACTTCCAGAGGTCCCTGGCCTGGCAATGCTACAGAAGGGCTCTGCCCGTTCGAGAAAGGCTCTACAGACACGGGCGCCCGAGTAGGGACCCCTCGAAAAAGATCTGTCCCACATGCGTGTGCGACGAGGAAACCGTTGCACACGCATTGGTACACTGCTCGGGCATTGCCGATCTTTGGGGCTATGTCGAACAACTGCTGTCAAGGGTGGGACCGATCCGGTTGACCACCGAGTCTATTGTAACGATCAAGCCGCCTCCCCTCTTCAAAAACGAAGAAGAGACGGTGTTTCTGTGCGTAATAGCCATGGCGAAAGAGGTTGTATGGTGGACGTGTCTGAAAGGACTGAGGTCAGACACCTTTCTCTCTGGCCAACAACTGGTCCGTTTTTTTCCGATATCATTTCGGAAGAAGGATCAGGATGGAGAGAGAGGTGCTGCACCCCAGCCGTTTTTATGAAAGATGGGTGAAAGTGGCGAGAATGGCCCGTGTGAATGGGCCTTCACTCTACATCGGACTATAGGTGAGGAAGATGAAAGACCAAGGGAGCACCCCCTCTCTGTACTCCTGAGGAGAAGAGTTGCACCCTTTTTTTCGGGGGTGTGTGCGACCCCCCAAGGCGCCTCCTCCCTATTGAGGATTTTGTTATAAAATATATTTTGTTATATTTTATTTTATTTTTATACTTTTATATCATATGTGTTAGCCATATGTAATGTCTCCCCCTATTGGGGAATATCGACTAATTTTTAAATTGCATTTGTGATAATATTTTACTCGTTTTTATTGTATGTAAACTTCCCCCTTTGTATTTGTCCCCTTCTTTTGTGCCCCTGTGGCTAATAAAGAAACATATATTTACCATACACCTATTGACAGATACATTTTAGTTACTAAGAGACATTATTTCCAAAATCTAACTTTTACTGATAACTCTGTAACATGTTTTTTCTTTCCATTCCTCTACACATTAAGTGTATTAAAAGCATTTCGTTTTTTTATTAACAGATATAAACATGCAATTAATCCTTATATATATATATATATATATATATATATATATATATATATATATATATATATATATATATATATACATATATATATATATATATATATATATATATATATAATATGTATATGCAGGCTTTTAAAGTTCTTATATATCGGTGTGAGCTTATAATTCGGCAGCATCACAAGAAGAGAAAGTGGAAATATTCCAAGTGGAATAAAGATGAGATTAGATAATACAATAGCCCAGTTTTATATATGATATATTAATATATCCAGTCCAGACATCAAATCTAAAGTCATAATAAATGGGATGATATGCCTTTACACGTAATACTTTCATAAATATATAAATGGTAGACACTCCTGTTCTCAGTTATTAATATTTTCACGGTAGTCATTAAAATATAAATATCTATATATACTGATTTATATGTTCTGAAGAGATTGTTTTGGTAAAAACAGAAGCAAGCAGGAGAAAGCTCTCAACATTCGTAATTTTTAGTTACGATGGAGATTTTTATAATAATAACAAAAATAATAATGCCGGCAGCATATCACTAAATCAGATATCATCTGAGGATATCATTCTCATAACAACAACAAATGCACGAAGGACTTTTCAATTGCATGGAGGACCGTGGAAATAATTATAATGATGACGAAGGACCGTGACAAGTGGAGAGATGCTGTGCTGAATAGGACCCGTCCCACCCTTGCAAGCAGGGAGAAGCGGACGTAAAATGATGATGATGATGATGATGATTAAATGATTTATGTAGCATCAGCATTATTATTTTTGTTATTTTTATACTGATATATATATATATATATGAAGACATACAATGTAAAGTATGGAATATAAAATATGATGCAATATATATATATATATATATATATATATATATATATATATATATATATATACGATATTAACAAATGGAAACTATATTTATAAAGCCATATTTATTTCATTATACATATTTCAAGGACACCAAGTTAAATTATGGTGTGCTTTCATCAGATAAAATATAATATAGATCAGTTTTATAAATAAATATTGACATACCCTTAAAGAATGCAACTAATGGTTGCATTATTTAAGGGTATGTCAATATTTATTTATAAAACTGCTGTATATTATATTTTATCTGATGAAAGCACACCATAATTTAACTTGGTGTCCTTGAAATATGTATAATGAAATAAATATGGCTTTATAAATATAGTTTCCATTTGTTAATATCGTATTTTTACTCAAATTATTTGTTGAGTGCTTTATATCAGTTATAAAAATATTTGCTTGTTGTATCCCAACAATTTAAATAGAACTTTTACATATATATATATATATATATATATATATATATATATATATATACAGTATTTTCCGTTGTGTTGTAATATAAATATTACACACAGTAGATTGACAGCTCACGTAGAGTTTGCTCGACGGTTCCAGTTGAAATTCCAAAAGTAATCCGGAGAAAAATAGAAAGATTTGAATGGATACAGTTTAGTTGAAAGGAATTTATTGACACGTGTTTCTATAACAGTTACATGACCTGAAAACAGCTGCTATCTACAAAGTATTAGTTATGCAGACAATCAATATTTCAATGTTATTATTTACTGTCATTTCATCAGAATAATATTACTGAGGACCTGTTTGGTTTTTATAGAGAATATTAGGAGAGAGGGGTGAAGTTGTTAGAAGAATAGTTGAGGGAGTGGTTTTTTGATAGCAGTGAGAATTTTTGGTGGCAGTGAGTAATTAGATTCCCATCTGTTGCTTTGACATTTTTATAGAATATATTATTGGTTATTTTTCTAAATCTATAGAGGGATTAGAGATAGTAAAGATATGCGTGGTTGGTTTTGTGTTTGCACTTAATTAACATTCAGACTTAAATTTTTTCTTTCCAGTGTACGTATCCTTTCATCCACGCATTCTCACACAAACATATTTGCACACCTCTACAAAATACATATACTCACATTCACATAGTAACATGTTCATACTTACATACATATACACATGCATACATATATATATACACACATGTATTCATGTACATACATACGCGTTCATGTGTGTACATTTTCATACTCAACTTATCTTTATATACACACGTATAGACACACACATATATACATACATACTCTAGTCTATGTGTATATATATACATATACATATATCTATATATATATATATATATATATATATATATATATATATATATATATATATATATATATATATATATATATATATATATATATATATATATATATATATATATATATATATATACATATATATATATATATAAGCATTTTAATACATGAATACACTTACATCTAACTATACACATCAAACATATATATATATTTACTTATTTATATACATTTTCACATATATATACATACTTATGGTCGCTTTTAGACACATTCATTATCGCATTTTTCCACATATTCTCATCAGCATATCTTTCCATTATTAGTGTGGTAATTTGAGGTTATTAATATACATATATATGTTGAGAAGAAATTGTTTTTATATTTTTCTAACTAGATTGAGGTTTATATAGTTGGGGGATGTCCCTCTTTTATGTAATATTCGGCTTGTAGTGGGAAAAAAGGGTTTTAGTTCGGTGACGGCAAAATAATGTTCGTTCAATTCTGTTATTCAGCAATTTCTTCTTGTGTGTGATTATGTAATAAATCTCAAGATTACACAATTTGCAGAAATTTTGGCTCCTGGAAAAGCTTTGGGTTTTAGCTAATTTCTCCCATTTTAGGGTAAACTTTTGATCGCTATCTCTGAGCGTCCAAGCTTTTTCTGCTAAAGTTATTACATTTCTTTGGCTCTGGTGTTTTATTGAGTAAGAATGCCTATATAATCGAGATTTAAACGATGTTGCCGTTGATCCCACGTAATACCACTCGTTGCCTCCGGATTTAATGGTACACTTATAAATAATATTTTTTTCCAGGCAGTTATTGCCGAGGGGGCAGTTGTCAGGATAGGCGCAGTTACAGTTGTGTACGTTGGGTTTTCTCTGGAGTAGTATTGCGGACGAACTTAGGTGTGGTTTATTTATGTTCTGTAGTGTATTGTCTACTGTTTTTTTTGTGTTCTTTGTACTTAAGTTTTTAGTGTTTTCGTTTAACCTTCTAGTATTGATCTTTTTTATGTGTTGTTCAAGGTTTAACGCTGTAGAGTATGACAGTCTTATAGTGGTAGGGTTTAGGATTTTGTGGTATTTGTGTGATGTAGGAAAATGTCTCTTAATTATTTTAAAGAAGAGTACTGGTAAATTTGTACTAATGGAACTATTGTATTCGGGGTTATACCATAAGTACTCTTTGCATCGCTTTCTATTAGTTTTGTTTGTTGGTTTACTGATGTGCATACTATGGTAGTAAGTGTGGTTTGGTGTTGTGTTATTATATCTACCTATGTGGGATTTATTTTGGGTGTTTTGATTGTTCCCATCTATATACTCTATTTTGTTGAGGTGGCCTGCTTTACTAAGGGCGTTATAGTCAAATTTGAGAACAGTTATTGGGTACGTAAAGATAGACCCTCTAACTTTGACATAACAATGGGCTCTAACGATTCGGCGGAAATAACTGATATTGTGGGGTTATTTATCGCCTTTAGACTCCAGGAAAAATTCAGCAATCTCCACGGCGGAATATACCGCGACGATGTTCTCCTCCTAGTTAAAAACCTAAATATCCAAAAACTAGAAAACTACGCAAAGATATAAGAAAACTACTACTCGAAATAGGACTAACTATAACATATGAATACAACCTTAAAGTAGTTAACTTCCTGGATGTCACACTCAATTTAAACTCTGGTCTGATTAAACCGTTTCATAAATTGAATGAAAATCTCAAATACGTAAATGTTGGGTCTAACCACCCCATCTCTATAATTAAATCTATCCCTAAAAATATTTCCCTTAGAATCTCGGGTCTATCTTCTAACATACAAGTATTTAAGGAACACGCCGAATACTACGATAACTCCCTTAGTAAAGCAGGCCACCTCAACAAAATAGAGTATATAGATGGGGACAATCAAAACACCCAAAATAAATCCCACATAGGTAGATATAATAACACAACACCAAACCACACTTACTACCATAGTATGCACACCAGTAAACCAACAAACAAAACTAATAGAAAGCGATGCAAAGAGTACTTATGGTATAACCCCGAATACAATAGTTCCATTAGTACAAATTTACCAGTACTCTTCTTTAAAATAATTAAGAGACATTTTCCTACATCACACAAATACCACAAAATCCTAAACCCTACCACTATAAGACTGTCATACTCTACAGCGTTAAACCTTGAACAACACATAAAAAAGATCAATACTAGAAGGTTAAACGAAAACACTAAAAACTTAAGTACAAAGAACACAAAAAAAACAGTAGACAATACACTACAGAACATAAACAAACCACACCTAAGTTTGTCCGCAATACTACTCCAGAGAAAACCCAACGTACACAACTGTAACTGCACCTATCCTGACAACTGCCCCCTCGGCAATAACTGCCTGGAAAAAAATATTATTTATAAGTGTACCATTAAATCCGGAGGCAACGAGTGGTATTACGTGGGATCAACGGCAACATCGTTTAAATCTCGATTATATAGGCATTCTTACTCAATAAAACACCAGAGCCAAAGAAATGTAACAACTTTAGCAGAAAAAGCTTGGACGCTCAGGGATAGCGATCAAAAGTTTACCCTAAAATGGGAGAAATTAGCTAAAACCCAAAGCTTTTCCAGGAGCCAAAATTTCTGCAAATTGTGTAATCTTGAGATTTATTACATAATCACACACAAGAAGAAATTGCTGAATAACAGAATTGAACGAACATTATTCTGCCGTCACCGAACTAAAACCCTTTTTTCCCACTACAAGCCGAATATTACATAAAAGAGGGACACCCCCCAACTATATAAACCTCAATCTAGTTAGAAAAACATAAAAACAATTTCTTCTCAACATATATATGTATATTAATAACCTCAAATTACCACTCTAATAATGGAAAGATATGCTGATGAGAATATGTGCAAAAATGCGATAATGAATGTGTCTAAAAGCGACCATAAGTATGTATATATATGTGAAAATGTATATAAATAAGTAAATATATATATATGTTTGATGTGTATAGTTAGATGTAAGTGTATTCATGTATTAAAATGCTTATATATATATATATATATATATATATATATATATATATATATATATATGTATATATATATATGTATATATATATATATATATAGATATATATGTATATATATACACATAGACTAGAGTATGTATGTATATATGTGTGTGTCTATACGTGTGTATATAAAGATAAGTTGAGTATGAAAATGTACACACATGAACGAGTATGTATGTACATGAATACATGTGTGTATATATATATGTATGCATGTGTATATGTATGTAAGTATGAACATGTTACTATGTGAATGTGAGTATATGTATTTTGTAGAGGGGTGCAAATATGTTTGTGTGAGAATGGGTGGATGAAAGGATACGTACACTGGAAAGAAAAAATTTAAGTCTGAATGTTAATTAAGTGCAAACACAAAACCAACCACGCATATCTTTACTATCTCTAATCTCTCTATAGATTTAGAAAAATAACCAATAATATATTCTATAAAAATGTCAAAACAACAGATGGGAATCTAATTACTCACTGCCACCAAAAATTCTCACTGCTATCAAAAAAACCACTCCCTCAACTATTCTTCTAACAACTTCACCCCTCTCTCCTAATATTCTCTATAAAAACCAAACAGGTCCTCAGTAATATTATTCTGATGAAATGACAGTAAATAATAACATTGAAATATTGATTGTCTGCATAACTAATACTTTGTAGATAGCAGCTGTTTTCAGGTTATGTAACTGTTATAGAAACACATGTCAATAAATTCCTTTCAACTAAACTGTATCCATTCAAATCTTTATATATATATATATATATATATATAATTATAAAATAACAGGAGGCTGGACTGGTGTAAATCCTTGAAAGGTTTATTATACTATGATCATTTCAATAACCGGGTTCAGTATGAATCCGGTGATATCATCAGGTATTCGAAATATAACAAAGGAATATAACAGATAAAATCCATGGGGCTGAAAATTAGTCGGTCGTCCTCTTGTCTCTGATTTTCAGCCCCATGGAATTTATCTGTTATATTCCTTTGTTATATTTCGAATACCTGATGATATCACCGGATTCATACGGAACCCGGTCATTGAAATGATCATAGTATAATAAACCTTTCAAGGATTTACACCAGTCCAGCCTCCTGTTATTTTATTATAATAATTAACTCTGTACTCGCACCACCAACTGCACAAACGAAGACAGGTGAATCTGCACTACGTTGAGTACACTCCATAATATTACATCGAGATTGACTATACGGAATGGCCAGTTCTATCCAGTGGTGAACCAACTAACCTATATATATATATACATATATATATATATATGTATATATATATATATAAAAGAAATAGGATTTCGCTTCAAGCATAGCTTTATACAATATGTATAAATATTTCGTATATCCAAGGAAATACGGTTTTAGGAAGCCGTAGCTATGCAAACACCGGGGGGGGGGGCTAACGCCCTCTAGTGATGTCCAGCAGAAGCAAGGGGGACAACCGTCTATGCATTTCAGGCTTAACTGGCCTTCGTCAGGAAGGTCCCTCCCACCGCTTGCGACTGCTGGACTAGAAGACAGGCAAGACTATATACATTTCTCGTCTATGAGCCAACTTATGCAGCTTCATATGCAAATGAGATTAATCACCTCATTTACACAGAGGAGAAAACTATATATTCTCGCCTGTCTTCTAGTCCAACAGTAGCAAGCGGTGGGCGGGACCGTCCTGACGATGGCCAGTTAAGCCTGAAATGCATAGACGGTTGTCCCCTTGCTTCTGCTGGACATCACCAGAAGGCGTTAGCCCCCCGGTGTTTGCATAGCTACGGCTTCCTAAAACCGTATTTCCTTGGAGATACGAAATATTTATACATATATATATATATAAAATACTGATGTCTGTGTGTCCTCATTTTTGCAAAGTCTATACAAATCCACATTTCTACTCCGATTGACTTCAAACTTGTATTTATATATTCCTTGTGGTCTAAAGATACTAACTGCCGCTTATTTTTGTGAATTTTCTGTTGTTAAAGGGGTGTTAGGCGCCGGTTATCCATCTCCGTCGCGCTCTTATAATATCTGTCTGTATGCCTGGCTGTCTGCATAACGTCATTCTGACGTAGTATCTTCGCTACATTCACACACAGACACACGCGCGCGCGCACAGGCACATATATATACATACTTATATATACATATATATATATACACATATATACATATACACATACATATATACACATACACACACACACACACATATATATATATATATAGAGAGAGAGAGAGAGATAGATATACAAACACATATACACATATGTAGATATACACATATACACATATATATATACACATAAAAATATATGTATATATACACACACATATATATTTATATATATATATATATATATATATATATATATATATATATATATATATATATATATATATATATATATATATATATATAAATACATACATACACACCCATACATATATATATATGCATACATACACACACATATCCACACACACGCGCGCGTATGTATAAATCTTATGCATTTCTACAGTATTTTCACCAAACTTAAGATATAGGTTGTTTATCTACTCCGGATGGTATTGGGCACTTTCATTTTTCCAGATATTGATTATAGGGCCTCCCGGCAGATAACCCCCTTCAACCACTTCCTTGGAGTCGACTGAAGCACTGCAGTGCAATGCAACAAAACGTCATAACTTCTGGAGTTCGCAACCGATTTTCACAAAACTTGACACATGGGCTACGTTTGTTCTGCAGATGAATGTGAACTCTCAGAATTGGCACATATTGAGTAGGGGACCACTGGGGGCAGGAACCCCCTTTTGGAAAAAGCCGATGATTTTGTAAAAGTATAGTTTTCGAAGTAACACTGAAGTATTGACATAAATGGTATACATAACTGCTATTAATACCCGAGCAATGCCGGGTACCTCTGCTAGTTAATATATATATATATATATATATATATATATATATATATATATATATATATATATATATATATATATGTGTGTGTGTGTGTGTTTGTATGTACATATATACATATGTACATACATATACATACATATATCACCAACACAAATATATATATATATATATATATATATAGAAGAGCTTCTATATTAAAATATTTATACTCTGCTATGTATTGAGTACCTTACTTACTGTGGTTACCTCCAATTCAGCCCGGAATAACTTATATATATATATGTGTGTGTGTGTATATATATATATACATATATACATATATACATATATACATATATCACGAACACAAATATATATATATATATATATATATATATATATATATATATATACACATACACACACACAATTAACTATGTAGCTCTCTATTGTAATTCTTATGGCAGGATGAACAGAACAGTAACGCCTCCAACAACCTAGAGTCAACAGTTAACAGCCAACTTACAAAAATCAGATAAAAACTAAAGTTATTTACTTAAATATAAGAAAGACTGTGTTGTATGTAATACAAAAGTACATTGAAAATATTAAGTTTATTGTCTACGTATAATCTCCTCCTTTAACATGTTATATATCTCTAAATTCACAACATTGAAGTTTGCTTTCTTCCTTAACAAAGACCTTCTCATCTTAGTTGTGTGAATCATATCTTCAGCTGTGGCCTTCCTAAAACTGAGCAGTGACGGAGACTCCATAAAATTGTTTGAAATGGTAGGAATAGCATCCAAATGTTCTCTTTACTATCTAAACTATAATAAAGTAACGAGTGCGGGACTGCGTACGGTTTATCATTTTTTTTTATCCCATTAGTAAAATAAGTTGGATTACTTTGAATAAATAATGAATGAATATTACATTATTTATCTACTAAATTTCGTGGCTGTTGATTAAATATATTTTATTGTTTATTTAAAGATTCATTTCTTTAAAATGTTCAATGTCAACACTTCCGGTTAGCGTTCGTTTAAATAAATATTCATATATTTCTGTCACTAATTTTCTCCTAATGCATTCATATACAATATCTTCTTTTTTTAATACTTGCGTATAATATCAATATACACACTACACATGCTAGCAGATATATAATATCGTCTTTTTTTAATGTATCATGGATTACGTTACTGATTACATAAGAGAGTGTAACACAGTCTTCGTTCAATTTCTGTGTATATTGTCAATTGCGATTTTATTTGATGTTTCGTATCTACATGCATATATACTTGCATATATACATGCATATATACTTGCGTATAATATCAATATACACACTAGACATAACAGCAGAAAACCACCCAGAGGGTGGTTTTTAATAATTTTGAAAATAATCAAGAATTTGGCAGGATTTAATAATATGATTAACTTTTAATATAACTAACTTTTAATATAACTAAGTTTTAATAATATAACTAACTTTTAATAATATGACTAACTTTTGATAATATAACTAACTTTTAATATAACTAACTTTTAATATAACTAATTTTTAATAATATAACTAACTTTTAATAATATGACTAACTTTTAATAATAGACTAACTTTTAATAACATGACTAATTTTTATTAACATAACTAACTTTTAATAATATGATTAACTTTTAATAATATAACTAACTTTTAATAATAGACTAACTTCCGCATTATTATTCTGGTGGATTGGTAGAATCGTTAGAGCGTCGGACAAAATACTTTGCGGTATTTGTTTCTGCTTTTAACGTTCTGAGTTCAAATCCCACCGATGTCAATTTTGTCTTTCACCCTTCCAGGGTCTATAAAATAAAGTACCAGTCATATACTTAGGTCTACATAATCAACATACTCCAAATTGCTGGCCTTGTGACAATGTACGAAAGAATAATTTAGTTGATGTGGGAAATA
>OZ024741.1:19677450-19697450 GCA_964016885.1 Eledone cirrhosa
CTAACGGGATAAAATATATTCAGGACACAGTCCCGCACTTCTCTCTTTATTATATTATTATTCCGATGATAACTGTTATGCAAGTGTTGTGACCTCATCAGACAGCTAAAAGTTGAACGGATGGTAATCTTTACTTCTCCTGCATGTTGTTCTGTTCAACTTTGAGCTGCCTGATGAGGTCACAACTGTTGCATAGAAGTTATCATTGAAATATACATAACAGCGATTGTATTGTGAATAAATGAAGTAAATTCTAACCTGTTAACTTATACTTGCCCCTTTATGATCTAAGTTCAAATCCCGCCGAGGTTAACATAGCTTTTCATCTTTACGGGGTCGATAAAATAAAGTACCAGTAATACACTGGAATAATTGCTGGCCTTGTGCCAAAAGTAGAAACAATTATTTTACTATTTCACATCTATTTGCCAATGGTTGTGAAGGCGCAGTTCGGCCCATCGTCGTGTCAATGATATATCGACAGATATAGAATAAGATGTGTGTATGTGTGTGTGTGATGTGCGCGGTGTGTGTGTGTGTGTGTGTGTGTGTGTGTGTGTGTGTGTGTGTGTGTGTGTGTGTGTGTGTGTGTGTGTAAAAAGTAAATAGAAATAACAAAACAATCCACACAGTACATTGAAGAAATATATTAGATTAACGCTTGATATAGTAGGAAAAGAGTCTCAACGTTTCGGACACTAGTCCTTCATCAGATGATAGAAAGGAAATTAAAAAATGAAATAGAATGATAGTGTGAAGGGGATGAAATGGAAGAAATTGAGAAAAAAACACACGTGCGTATTGAGTTAGCCATCATATGTATAAATACAGTGTGTGTCTGCATGTATGTATGTATATATGTATATATGTGTGAAGGCGTATGGCTTAGTGGTTAGAGCATTGGGCTTGCAATTGAGAGGTTGTGAGTTCGATTCTCAGACCGGGTGATGCGTTGTGTCCTTAAACAAGACACTTTATTTCACATTGCTCCAGTTTACTCAGCTGTAGAAATGAGTTGTGACGTCACTGGTGTCAAGCTGTATCGGTCATTGCTTTTCCCTTGGGACAACATCGGTGACGTGGTGAGGAGAGACTGGTATGTATGGGCGACTGGTCTTTCACAAACAACCTTGCCTGGACTTGTGCCTCGGAGGGAAACTTTTTAGGTGCAAAACCATGGCCATTCTTGACCGAGTGGGGCCAAAGCAATGTATGTATGTGTGTGTGTATCTATGTATAAATACAGTGTTTGTTATCTCTTTCTCTTAATTTCGAGTATATTTTTTTGACCGGCCACCTGGTGGCAAGGTTGTAAAAGAAAGAAATTGTCATCCCTTGAATCGCAAGAATGTTTAGCAAATTTTGAAGGTGCCAGCTATCACAGCCATTTGTAGACTATGAATTAGGGAGCTGCGCTCTTTGACCGCAAATCCAAGTTCAGTCATACTTTGGTCCAAGCGGGTTGGTATATAACCCGTAGCTCCAATAATGATGGGTATGAAGCTAAAGGTGTATCTTGGATACTGGATTTGTAAACTCCTCATCAACAGTCCGTAGATGTCCTCCTTCTCCTGTATTTTTCTGACAACGTTTACATCAAGTGGGCAGCTGATCTCCACAACAGAACACGTTTTCAATGTGTGGTCCCAAACAACAATATCAGGCCGGTTGTGCTTTAATTTGGTGGCAGTTTTTATTTTCAGGTTCCACCAGTATTCCTTAGTGCCATCTGTCTCAATATTTTCTTCCTCGTTTGTTGTTAATTTTGTTTTCCGAAGTGCGTTCCAGATGGTTCTAGCTATCCCATCGTGTCTCATGGGGAGGTAGTAGCGAGATGACATTCTTTCGCAGCTGACAACAATGTGGTTTACATCCTCGATCTTTGTTTTACATAGCCTACATTTATTGTCAGCTGATGGCCCTCCCCTTTTGTGCAGCAGATATTTGGTAGGGAGTTCTTGTTCCTGTATTGCATAGAGATATCCCTCAAGGTGTGATGTCATAAACTTGTCGGAACTCCATACCAGGCTTTTTGAGTGGTTTTTTCCCTCTATGGTTCTGATAGTGGTTTTTCCCCGCTGATAGTTCTGATGATTATATTTTCTTTACTCAACTGAGGTATTCAGTTCTGGTTCTCACCTTATTTATGGGTCCATCATATCTGGCATTCTCACCCTGTCCAAGATATCTGTAGTTGTCACCTGACTTTAGAGGTTCTATTGTCAAGCTGTTCATCTCTAGATTTCCAGAGAGGGGAACAACCCTTCAACATTTTACTGTTAAATATGCACATTTGGACTCATCAAATTTCATTCTGATGTCTGCAGAAAATTGTGTAATGAAGTCCAATTGTTTTTTAATATAGTTGGTATTTGGTCCATACAAATTCAGGTCATCAACAAAGAAAAGATGGGAGATACTTCTGGACCCACTTCTATGACCACTTTGTTTTGTGAACAGGTATGATAGTGGGTTAAGTTAGAGGACGAAGAGCAGCACTGATAGGCTATCACCATGAAATATGCCTTTCTGGTAGTGTATTGTATCAGTCTCAATTTGCTCCTTTTCACCCCTGAGGATCAAATTGGTGTACCAGTTCTTGGTCAGACGTTCAACAGCAGCTACTAGTGGTTGTGGGACTTTGGCTAACTGTAAAGCCTTAATAATCCAGCCATGAGGTACACTATCAAAAGCCTCCTAATAGTCCAGCCATACCACAGTCATGTTCCTGTGATTCTTTGCTGTTATTTCCTCTACCATTTTATTTGTTAGTAGGTGATCTATGCAGCCCCACACCTCCTTCTTTCCACCAGCTTGCTCAGGTGTTATGACGTTGTTGGTGGCACAATGATCCTGTAAGAACAGATTAAGGCACCCACTGTATAATTTATAGATGATTTTCTGGCAGGCTATTGGGCAGTAATTTTTCACATGGGTGGTCTGGATATTTTTTGGGATGAGCCTCTGCATAAAACCAAACCAGATTGTTTGTATGCTTCATATAAATCTTCGTTGAGATTGTAGCCCCATTGTATACAATGGTTATAATTGCGATTTGGTCGAAGGACACTTATACGTTTAGCCATGATGAGTTTGTCTATTCACTAATATTTAGCATTTATTTTTCAAAATACACGATCTTCTTTAAGTTTCGACAAAGTTTTGTCAGAATTAAATTTAAAGTTGTTCACAGCTTGAGTAATATTTCCTTTCAGCTAGTTTTTAATTCTACAACTATTTTAAACATTTATATTAAGCGTTTTCTTTTTGTTTGTTTTGTTGTTGTTGTTTCGCTTTTTTGTGAATCGTTTTGTAACGTTACTTAGTATATTTGTTTATGAATGAAATATAACTACGCTGTATTTATGTTAAAATCTACATAACGTTTATATGTTAAAATCTACATAACGTTTATATGTTAAAATATACGTAACGTTTATATGTTAAAATATACGTAACGTTTATATGTTAAAATATACGTAACGTTTATATGTTAAAATATACGTAACGTTTATATAAATAGATGTGTTGCAATATATTTACAGTTGAAACACTTATGTAGAAATATTGTATATACTCTTACCTCAATATGTAGTTCAATCTTTCTAATATGTGGTATGTTGTTTTTATATAAGCTGTAATTACATACGTCCAATCATCAGACGTATTCATGTATTAGCACCAAGACCAAGCTCCGCCTGTACAAGAGCATCGTGCTGCCGACAGTGCTTTGTGCGAGCGAGACCTGGAAGAGTACGGCAAAAATAGAGAGACGGCTGAACCCTTTCCACCAGCGGTGCCTGCGAAAGATCCTTCGTGTATCCTAGCGCGACTGAGTGCCCAAGGATCAAATGGCGACGGACGTTCCGTAAGGACCTGATGGTAGCCAACATCACCAGGCACGGTCTCGAAAAAGTTGCCGCTGATCGTGACCGTTGGCGAGTACTTACTGCTCGATGCACCGAACGGCGCGGAAGAATCTGTGACTAAGACTAAGCATCGGACTGACCACAACAGTCGCCAATGGCGTTTATGTATGTATATATATATATATATATATATATATATATATATATATATATATATATATATATATATATACATATATATATATATATATATATATGTATATATATATATGTATGTATGTTTGTATGTAAGTACATATATATGTATGTATGTAAATATCAACGTTGTTCAGAACACAGGTGGGCATGAGAAATTTATTAAATAATTGATATATTTTAAATTTATTAATAAATACATAATCTATAGTTTATTTATAGTTTTTTTATTTATTCAAATATCATCATATAGTGAAGTAACAACCCCAAATGGAGAGGGTAGATTCTATGTGGCACTTGCTTTGCTAGAAATACCAGCGAAATCTTTCCTCACATCATAGCCTACTGTTTTTATTAAAGAAGGATATGTATGTTTTATATATATATATATATATATATATATAGTAATAATAATAAATTTGAAGACTAAAATCCAAAGAGGGCTCGATAAGGATAAATATATATCAGATATAGAACCGTAGAGCAACCGTAGAGTTTCAGAAGATCCCGTTAAGGGTGAAAGCAGCGTTTCTTTGCTTAAACTTTAATCTGTTATTTTAATAAATATATATATATATATATATATATATATATATATATATATATATATATATATGTGTGTGTGTGTGTGTGTGTGTGTGTGTGTGTGTGTGTGTGTGTGTGTGTGTGTGTGTGTGTGTGTGTGTATCTAATATATATTTGTGAAATGGGCGGTGGTTGAAATTCAAATGTGCACGGTTAAATGGTAGTAGACGTGGTCGGACTGACATGAAAATTTACACACCTATGTAAAAAGTACCAAAGAAGCAAATAGACGAGGTTTCAAATCTCTAACTTGAAAAATGTGGTCCCTGGGGCCCCAAAACTATCGCGTTCGGTGAGTTATTTCCCCCTGTTCTAATACTTTTTTCTTATTTACAATTTCATCATCCTTCTACATTTAACCATCATACAGTACCGTTTTATGAAATCGATTCTGCAGTACGGTCACTGTTTTCCATCAAAAGAAATAAAACCCTTGGCGATACCTGGTTTTAGTGTCCTAAATTATCATCATCGACATTCAATTATTAGCTCCACCCACTACACGATACGTCACGAAAGTAAATGTTTCGAAAAAATTTTAAACTGTATATTCGCAACAATATATTGTTTAAAAAAATCTTTTTTTCTGTTGTTAAAAACTGTAAATCTGTTTTTAAAAAAATGTATTTCGCAGCAATTTTTTTTGTTAAAAACTGTAAATAAATATTCATGTAAAAATGAAGCATAGTGTTTCGGTTAAATACATTTTTTTAAAAACAGATTTATAGTTTTAAACAACAGAAAAAAAATTTCTTTAAACAATATATTGTTGCGATATACAGTTTAACATTTTTTCGAAACATTTACCTTCGTGATGTATCGTGTGTTAAAAAAAAAATGTATTTCGCAGCAATTTTTTTCTGTTAAAAACTGTAAAAAAATATTCATGTAAAAATGAAGCATAGTGTTTCGGTTAAAAACTTAAAAACTGTAAATAAATATTCATGTAAAAATGAAGAATAGTTTTTCTGTGAAAAACTGTAAATAAATATTTATTTTGTTCAAAAAATAAATCAAAAATCTAATTTTCTCTCTTAATATTTTAATAAATATTTATTCTAAAAATTCAATGTTTTTTCGTGTAAAAATGAACATGTAAAAATCAAGCCGCAGCAGCAGCTGATGACGTGTCGTGGCGTATCGTGTAGTGGGTGGAGCTAATAATTGAATGTCGATGATGATAATTTAGGACACTAAAACCAAGTATCGCCAAACCCTTAAATTGCGAAGAAGGGACGCGTGTTTTTATTTTAATTCTAATACATGTTAACCACCACTAGCAGTAAGTAGTATTTTTCAAATTGCATATCATCGACATTGCTATTTCGCTGTTAATAAACAACGCTTTTCCCTTCGCTCCACTTCTCATTGTACGCCGTCCAGCCCCAAGTGCATATTTCTATTTTTTTTCATGAAACTGCTTCTTTATAATAAACTTTCAATAATATTTTTCAAATTATTAACTTAATAAAAAGTGGCTCCGAGTGTAACCGGGCTCAGCTGCTAGTATATATATATATATATATATATATATGTGGAAAAGGTAAACAGAAATAACAACACAATCGGTACAGTATATGGAAGGTATATATTAGGTTAACGCAGGAAGAGGGTCTTAACGTTTCGGACGCTAGTCCTTCAGCGGAAGAAAGAATGAGAAATAAAATAGATTGAGGGGACGGGCGGGATGGAATTGGAAAAAATGTCCTTAGATAAAAATAACAGGTCCACTCATGTTGACATCTCTTGCAAAACTGTTGGTGCTGGCGTTGGTGCTGGTGTTTGTTAGAAAAGTGGATGATGGAGCGCGTTTACCTGAAATGGAAGAAAAACCGTTTTGTAAAAAGAACTATACTTGAGCACGTGCGTAAGCATGAGGGAGTGTGTGTGTGTGTGTGTGTGTGTGTGTGTGTGTGTGTGTGTGTGTGTGTGTGTGTGTGTGTGTGTGTGTGTGTGTGTGTGTGTGTGTGTGTGTGTGTGTGTGTGTGTGTGTTGGACCTCTGCCTGTCGTTTTCGACGACGCGTATTCGAGTTGTTAGATCAACTGAGCAGCCTGCTTGTGAAATTAACGTGCATATGGCTGAGTATTCCATAGATATGTGTATCCTTAACGTTACTCTCAGGGAGATTCAGTGTGACAGAGTGTGTAATGTGACTGACCCTTTTAATTACAGGAACAACTCATTTTCCCGAGCTGAGTGATCTGGAGAAAAATGAAATAAATTGTCTTACTCAAGGGCACAACGTGTTCCCAGAAATCGCACTCACGTGCTTTCTCTAAAGATGGATGGATATACTGTAACATGAAGTCCATTATATACCTAATGTTTAGATCAGATGTTCTCAAAGTGGGCGCTACTGCCCCCCCCCCAGGTGTTGCGAATGTACAAGGGTGCGCTGGGGCCCAAGGAGTCGCTGGGGTCGGTAGATATGATATAATAGTATATTAAATATCAGATGATACATATTAATGAGATTGGTGTGGAAGTAAATGCCTGAAGATCTGTCTCTTCGTTGCTGTAGTGGAGTATGTGCTGCTGTACGGGTCTGAGACTTGGACACTGACCAAGAAACTCACTCAGATGGTGGATGGGTGCTACACGAGAATGCTGAGGATGGATCTGAACATTAATCAGTATACACTGAGGATGAAGAACTCAGATCTGTACGGGAGCCTCCCAAAAGTCAGCTCGAGAGTAGCACAAAGGAGACTGAGGTTAGCTGGACATGCTCACCGAATACAGAGTTGACACTGCACTCAGTGCTCCTGTGGGAACCCCTACATGGACACACTGGAAGAGGGAGACCGAGGTTGACATATGTTGATGCCCTAAGGACAGACACTGGTCTCTTGGAGACGCAGGACATACCAGAAATAATTAGGTGAGAACCTAATATTTAGATGATCACAACTAGGCCACTCTTGATGATTATAACTCTGCTTGACCAGAGCAGACCTGAGTCCAGAGACAAAGTTTACTCGATTATATTAACCCCAGTAATTAGCTGGTACTATATTTTATTGAACACCAGAATGATGAAATGCAAAGTTGACCGTGAAGGGATTTGCTCAACATTACCTTTATATTGTACTCTAATGTTGCCAAAACCTTACAATTTAAAATTTTGAAAGGAATCGGGCAAGTTTATGTTCTATTTTCTGGCGTATTTAACTCTTTTGATAGTAAACTGCTTGGAACCTATAAGACAGTCATGGGCAAACTGCGGTCCGTTTGGCTTTCTGAATGGCCTTATTTCAAAATTGCCTTGAATTTGTTAGTAATGTGGCCCACCTTGTTATGAATCACATCCTATGTCTTTTCCTTTGATGGAGTCTAATAAGATTTTTAAATATTTTTGTCGTTTTAGTAATTCATCGCTGGTTTTGTGTTTTGTCCATAATTTTCTCATAAATACTCTGTAGTATTCTATACACCCATATCCTAAAGGTTTAATAAACCACATGATGCGGCCAACTGCTCGAAAAAGGTTGCCCATGACTGCTAAAAAATACGTATCAGGAGTGTCAGTATGAAATACGACATGTAAGGAATGTTAATAGACTCTATAACTTATCATTAGTGTCACTATGATATATGACTTGTTAGAAATGTCAATAGGCTCTATGACATGTCAGGTGTCTCAGTATGAGATATGACATATCATTAGTGCCAATATGATATACGGCATGATAGGATTATCAATAGGCTCTATGACATGTCAGGTGTCTCAGTATGAGATATGACATATCATTAGTGTCAATGGGAGGGATGACGTGTTAAGAATGTCAGAAGTGTGTATGTGATGACATGAGTGTCAATACGACATATGGCATATGAGGAGTCTCAGTTGGAGATATGATAAACCAGAAGTCTCAATATGAAGTGTGAAAACTAACAATCTCGTGCATGTAGATGATGTGTTGTTGTTACAGCTCACACCTATGCAGGATTAGCTGGCCTCCTCCAAGGTATATCTCGTTGGAGGTGTCTTGGGTAATTTAATGATAGGGACCCCAGTCCTATCATCTCATTTCTACAGCTGAGTAAACTGGAGCAACGTGAAACAACACATCACCCGGTCCGAGAATTGAACTCACAACCTTTCGATTGCAAGCCCAATGCTCTAATCACAAAGCCATGCGTCTTCATGTCAGGAGTCTCAGTAGAAGATATGATAAACCAGAAGTCTCAATATGAGGTGGGAAAACTAACAATCTAGACGAGGGTGTCTTATTAATGTTTAACAGGGATGACATACAGAACTTTGTAACCACAGTAAAGGTTAAAGGAACGTTCAATATGAATATAAAATATTACAATTGAGGTGAATTCAATTGAACAGACACCAAAGATACTTGGGATGTATGCAATCGGAAAATAGAAGATATAAAGCAGAGATCAAAAAGAAAGATTGAGATAGCTAGAAAGTAATATGTCAATCGTATTAAGATTAAATAATCGTTATATTGAAACCAGATGATAGATTATTGAAGTGTAGTTAAGTGTAGTTCACTATATGGAACTGACACATGGACATTGACAAAGGTTTTATTAAACCTTTAGGATATGGGTATATAGAATACTATAGAATATTTATGAGAAAATTATGGACAAAACACAAAACCAGCGATGAATTACTAAAACGACAAAAATATTAAAAAATCTTATTAGACACCATCAAAGCAAAGACCTACCATATTTTGGACATCTAAATGAAAAAACTGGTTTACTGAGACATTTAATATAAAGTAAAATATTTCTAAAGGGAAAAAACAAGAAATACATTCATAGATAATATCAAGAATTGGACAGGCTTAAAATACAGTGAATGAATATATAAGGACAGAATAAAATCCTACATGGTGATACATAGTAATTCAATTTGCTGAGAGCAGACGATATTTGATGATTATTATTATGATATTGCCGATTATATTATGATATCGTATAACAATGTTATTGGCAATAAGAATATAATATATGATATTGCATATGATATATTGCAATTGATATACACACAACAACACACACACACACACACACACACACACACACACACACACACACACACACACACACACACACACACACACACACACACACACACACACACACACACATATATATATATATATATATATGTATGTGTGTGTATATATATATATATATATATATATATATATATATATATATATAGATGTCTACATGTATGTACACTTACATGTTTTTATATACATATATATATACGTATATATGTGTGTATATATATATATATATATATATGTAGAAGTTCTATTTAAATTGTTGGGATACAACAAGCAAATATTGTTATAACTGATATAAAGCACTCAACAAATTATTGGAGTAAAAATACGATATATTAACAAATGGAAACTATATTTATAAAACCATATTTATTTCATTATACATATTTCAAAGACACCAAGTTAAATTATGGTGTGCTTTCATCAGATAAAATATAATATAGATCAGTTTTATAAATAAATATTGACATACCCTTAAAGAATGCGACCATTTCTGTTGGAAGCTCCCGGTGGTGTTGGTGGTGGTGTTGTTGTTCTTGGTGGTGGTGGTGGTGGTGGTGTTGGTGGTAGTGGTGGTGGTGGTGGTGGTGGTGGTGATGGTAGTGGTGGTGTTGGTGGTGTTGGTGGCGGTGGTGGTGGTTGTGGTGGTGGTGGTGGTGGTGCTGTTGTTGTTGTTGTTGGTAGTGGTGGTGGTGTTGTTGTTGGTGGTGGTGGTGGTGGTGTTGGTGGTGTGGTTGTGGTGGTGGTGGTGGTGGTGGTGGTGGTGGTTGTTGTTGTTGTTGTTGTTGGTGGTTGTTGTTGTTGGTGGTGTTGGTGTTGGTGTTGGTGTTGGTGGTGGTGGTGGTGGAGGATGTAAGAATCAGTAGAATGTTTGAGAAGATGGTAGCAGTGCAGCACTATTCTAAATTAGTTCAACAACTCTATGGTAGTGTAGTGTCTGCAGCCTTGACTTCAATTACCACCAGGTCCCTTCCCTTGATATCATCCCTCTCGGTTAAACTACCAGTTCAATAATAATATTCTATATTCAAAGTATTAAGACCACCATCTTCTACAAATCGTGTGAGTTGCACCAATCAAAGAGGAATGCTGAGTTTCTTATGCTTAGCTTAGGTATATCGAATCCCAAATATTTTAAAAGACAACTAAAAGTGTTGGCGCCAGGAAGGGAATCCAACTGTAATACATTGCTTTCAAAAGGACCCTATGATAAACAGACTTTAAGGGACTCAAAATTCTAGTCTCTGAAAACGGCCTGAGAATGCTACATCGATCAAGCAAGGACAGGAAAGGACAGGAAAGAAGCCGATGTTGCAGATTGGACCAAGGAAGCTATGTTTCCATTGGTTTTTCTATTGTTGGGACTATCTGTCGGTCACAACTCCTCGCGGAAAAGTCCCAAGTCTCCTGGTAATATGTGATGAGATTTTATGACAAAACAGGCAGACCGGGAAGATGTACTTTCAAGCATTCTGTCGGGTGTTTTGACAATTTTACCAATCCCCAGGCCACATTACTGGGACTTCATCTAACAACACCGAAAAGATGTAAAGATGAAAAGTTGATCTTAACGAAATTTAAACTCGGAGCACATATTCAGAACAAATAAAGATTCTGAAAGAATAATAACATCTGGTTATTGTTGTTAGTGGCTTTTCATCCTTCTCCAAGGATAGCAATTATACAATATGAACACATGGATACCAGTTGTACATTGGTGTAGAGATTTAATCACAATTACCTACCGTTATCTCACCCAGAACAACAACTGACACTAGAAATCGATATATAATTAATTTATTGTATTAAAAATGTAGCAGATTTTTTAAAATACTTCAACAGAAATGTATTCTAAATTTTATTGTTACTATGAAACTATTACCAAAATAGGTGGCACCATTACAATCAGTAACATCGTCACCACCACCACGACCACCACCAGAACCACCACACCACCGTCACCGCCAACACCACCACCACCACCACCACCACTAACACCGTCACCGTCACCACCAGAACCGCCAACACCACCACCACCACCACCACCACCAGAACCGTCAACACCACCACCAGAATCGCCAATACCACCAGCACCACCAACACCACCAGTAACACCGTTACACCCCCCCCCCCCCCCCCCCACCAACAACAACAACAACAACACCACCACCATCACCACCACCACCACCATCACAACCACCACCACCACCATCATCACCACCACCACCACCACCACCACCACCACCACTACCACCACCGCCACCACCATCACCACCATCACCCCCACCAGCACCCCACCCCCACCACCACCATCAACAAAAACAGTAACATAGCCACCAGCTTTACCACACTCGATAAAAAAAGAACAAAACTTTTGTTACAATGACAATATATCTGAAAGGAATTAAATTGAATTGAATATCGGATATATATATATATGTGTGTGTGTATGTGTGTGTGTCTGTGTGCGTGTTTATGTATGTATGAATGAATGTCAGTATGTGTGTGTGTACATATATATATATATATATATATTTAATGTTGTGACAGTAAACAGAAAACAAAAAAACGTGGAAGCGAAGAGGCAGTACAAATGTTATTAGTTTCACACTTGAGAGTGAGGGGTGGGGCGTTTCTGGCATAAGCCCTTCATCAAGAGAAAAGTGGGCAGGAAGAGAGTTCCGAGGGTGTGTGGGGGAGTGGGGGAAAGACATTAAAAAAATTATTTAAAAAAAGGGGGGGGGATTTTTTGGGAGAGTAAAAAAATGATATACTATATATTTAAGAGTGTGTGTGCTTGTATGTTTGTATAGACTAGACTATGATGGAAGCCATAGTTAATGAACAAGATGTCGGTTTTACATTGACACAAAAAGAATTAAGCGAAACCCACCAACTGTTATATGTGTTGTGATAGAGATTTTGATGACGTAGCTCATCCCAGTGAAATTGCTCTACACATACATGTTACCAAGACATATACCAACAGTATATGTCACTAAACCAACAAGATGGAAATCTTGTCACATTGGATGGCAAAATACTAAATCGAGTTTATAATGTCTTTATATTTGGGCAGCTTGATGTGTTTATCGAATAAAGACATTGACGTTATAACTTCCAAAGTCTGGGCTGCAATGAACAAAATGGAAAGGATGTGGAAGTCAGAGCTACCCAGAATAATCAAAATATCATACTTCAGAACATCTATTGAGTCAGTGTTGTTGTATGAAACAGGTACATGGACCTTGTCACAAGCAATTGAGTCAGTATTGTTGTATGAAACAGGTACATGGACCTTGTCACAAGCAATTGAGTCAGTATTGTTGTATGAAACAGGTACATGGACCTTGTCACAAGCAATTGAGTCAGTATTGTTGTATGAAACAGGTACATGGACCCTGTCACAAGCAATTGAGTCAGTGTTGTTGTATAGATCAGGTACATGGACCTTGACACAAGCAGTTGAGCCAGTGTTGTTGTATGAAACAGGTACATGGACCTTGACACAAGCACTTGGGTCAGTGTTGTTGTATGGATCAGGTACATGGACCATGACACAAGCACTTGGGTCAGTGTTGTTGTATGGATCAGGTACATGGACCATGACACAAGCACTTGGGTCAGTGTTGTTGTATGGATCAGGTACATGGACCATGACACAAGCACTTGGGTCAGTGTTGTTGTATGGATCAGGTACATGGACCATGACACAAGCACTTGGGTCAGTGTTGTTGTATGGATCAGGTACATGGACCATGACAAGCAATTGAGCCAGTGTTGTTGCATGAAACAGGTACATGGACCTTGACACAAGCAGTTGAGCCAGTGTTGTTGTATGAAACAGGTACATGGACCATGGCACAAGCACTTGGGTCAGTGTTGTTGTATGGAGCAGGTACATGGACCATGACACAAGCACTTGGGTCAGTGTTGTTGTATGGATCAGGTACATGGACCATGGCACAAGCACTTGGGTCAGTGTTGTTGTATGGATCAGGTACATGGACCATGACAAGCAATTGAGCCAGTGTTGTTGCATGAAACAGGTACATGGACCTTGACACAAGCAGTTGAGCCAGTGTTGTTGTATGAAACAGGTACATGGACCATGACACAAGCACTTGGGTCAGTGTTGTTGTATGGAGCAGGTACATGGACCATGACACAAGCAATTGAGTCAGTGTTGTTGTATGGATCAGGTACATGGACCTTGACACAAGCACTTGAGTCAGTGTTGTTGTATGGATCAGGTACATGGACCATGACACAAGCACTTGAGTCAGTGTTGTTGTATGGATCAGGTACATGGACCTTGACACAAGCACTTGAGTCAGTGTTGTTGTATGGATCAGGTACATGGACCTTGACACAAGCACTTGAGTCAGTGTTGTTGTATAGATCAGGTACATGGGTCCTGGCACAAGCACTTGAGAAGCAACTAGATGGAGCATATACTAAAATGCTTAGGACTGTACAAAACATATACTGGCGTTAACGTATTACGAATGGAAGATTATACGGAATCTTGCCCAAGATAACAACTACACTTGCTTAAAGACAGTTACGATTTGGAAAACTATTCTGTAGAAGGAAGCAGGAAGTTATACACAAGTTACTATTGTGGGAATCAACTCAGGAATTATATACAAGATACGATTATGGGAACTAACTCAGCAAGTTATACACAAGCTACTATTGTGGGAATCAACTCAGAAAGTTATATACAAGATACTATTGTGGGAATCAACTCAGGAAGTTATATACAAGACATGATTGTGGGAATCAATTCAGGAAGTTATACACCAGCTATAATTGTGGGAATCAACTCAGGAGTTATACACAAGTTACTATTGTGGGAATCAACTCAGGAAGTATATGGAAGGTATGACTGTAAGAATCAACTCAGGAAGTTATATATAAGATACTATTGTGGGAATCAACTCAGGAAGTATATGCAAGCTATGACTGTGGGAATCAACTCAGGAAGTTATATACAAGCTACTATTGTGGGAATCAACTCAGGAAGTTATATACCATATACTATTGTTGGAATCAATTCGGGAAATTATACACAAGATACTATTGTGGGAATCAATTCAGGAAGTTATACACCAGCTACGACTGTGGGAATCAACTCAGGAAGTTATACACCAGCTACGATTGTGGGAATCAACTCAGGAAGTTATATACAAGCTACAATTGTGGCAATCTCGCGGGAGATGCAGTAGAGGAAGATTTGCTTGAACCTTCATCGATCAACTCTCAGACGATACAAACCTCAGTAGGGAGCAGTTGCCAAGACTTTGTCAAGAATGTTCGACTATGGTCGCAATGATGGTAGCGTGTGTATGTCGCCGAACGGCTCCGAAACGGTGCGGCGTCCTAGAGAAACATGGATTTAGTTTTCAAAATCAGCGTCTGAAGGAGATGGTTTGGTGATACATGCTGTTTCTTAATTCCGAAAAGAATAAATTTAAAAAAATAGAAAACAGTAACCCTATCAATCAGTGTTACTATGACAATGTAGTCTGGCTTTTAATGATCGTCTCTTGCATTCCTTTATGTGACTTTATTCCGTCCATGCTGTCAGCAGGTGGGGGCATTGTTTTCGCTATGAGGCAGAGGGTTGTCCTCACAGATGTCAGCCGATATTTAGGTGAAGACGCTCAGGTTGAAGTACACAGCAACCCTAGACCACTTCAACAAACATCTCCATTGAAGACAATAATCACCCACACTCTATAAACAGCCTTCAGGTGTTTAATGTCAGTAGCATTATTGGTTTCTAATTCTATATCATTGTAAGTAGGTTCTTTATGCTTGTGTTGCCTGTATTTGTATGGCTGTGCGGTTTCTGATCTTCGGTTTAAACAGTTTCCTAAATTATGTTGTGTACTAATATAATTCGCGTACGTCCGGGATAAATTTGATTTTACTATTGAATCCGACAACATCAAGGGCTTCGTTAGTATCCCGCGTATTCATTAAAGATGGCTTCATTTGCAGACAGCCATTCTAAGAGATACGACTTTTACAATATAGTTGATAATTGTGGGTGATTATTGTCTTTATTAATAGAAGTGAGGGTTTCGTTTAGTTTGAGAAAAGGTCTGAAGAGTTAAGAATTGAGGGTCATACCTAGGACTTTGGCAACCTTATAGTTTTGTTGGAAGGATATTTCTAGGCTCTTGCTTTTAAAGAATGATCTTATCACCTTTCTCTCCCGTTCAAGTTGCTGCTCGTTGAAATTTTATACCATTATTAGGGGCGGTGAATTGGCAGTATCGGTAGAGGGTCAGACGCCATGCTTTGCAGCGAAAGAGTTACGGCCTTTATGGTTTGAGTTCAAATCCCGCCGAGGTTAACTTTGTCTTTCATCCTTACGGGGTCGATAAAATAAAGTACCAGTAATACACTGGGATAATTGTTCGCCTTGTGTCAAAAGTAGAAACAATTATTAGGGTGTCGTCTATCCAAGGGCCTTGTTTCAGTGGGGTACCAAGGGACAAGTCCACCCACTTTTTCAAACGTTTATATTTTATTTTTTGTTTATTTGATATAATCAATTCTTTTTAACCTATTTTTTTTATATCTGAACTTCATTTATGAATATATAAAATTTAATTAGCGTAAAATTTTACTTATGGGATAGGGGCCGGGAAAGGCACCATAAGCAATTTATGCTCCTTTAAGAACCAACAAATGTTGGTTTGTCCCCACAATATTTTAAAGGAAACAAGGCCCCTGCGTCTATTTATATACTACCGATTAAATGCGTGTATTTCTCTTTCAGTTTGTGCATAAGGTATATCGGGATGATTTCCGAAACCTGAATGAATCACTAGAGTCCATGGTCACATCGAAGTTATTCCCCCTTTCATTACCTCTCAAGTATTCGTTTTCGAACTCAGTTTCAAACTATCTTGCTACTAATATTATTCTAGTGTCTTCTCTCATTAGATCCGTTCATTGCCAAGATTAAGGTTTTGTTGAGGAGAATTCGAGATATCGAGGAATAGTAGTCGTCTATGTCAAATTGAATGAATTCCGATGTAGTTTTGATCTTTTCTCGAGTGAACCAGTCAAATACTTGGTCAGGATTACCCGAAAGATTGATTTTTAATATATCCTTTAATATACAGTATATTTTATCTTCAATAAATCAATTCACGGTTGTATAAATAACATTACAAATACTAGCAGAAAACCCACCTTTCGGGTGGTTTTCTGCTAGCATGTGTAGTGTGTATATTGATATTATACACAAGTATATATACATGTAGATATGATACGTCAAATAAAATCGTAATTGACAATATACACAGAAATTGAAGAGAGGCTGTATTACACTGTCTTCTGTAATAATTAACGTAATCCATGATACATTAAAAAAATAGACGATATTATATATAAACTGCATTAGGAGAAAATTAGTGACGGAAATATATGAATATTTATTTAAGCGATCGCTAACCGGAAGTGTTGACATTTGAAAATTATTTATATTTAATCAAGAATAACGAAAATTAGTAGATAAATTATGTAATATTCATTCATTATTCATTCAAAGTAATCCAACTTATTTTACAAACGAGATAAAAAAAAATATATTCTGGACGCAGTCCCGCACTACTTTATTATAGTTTAGATTGATGGAAATTGTATCACTACTCCATCTAATATATTATTACTTATACGTCATCTGATTTAGAGGGACAGATAAGTCTTATTAATGGGTTAGTCACCAAGTCGCTTATATGATCTTTTAGGCTGAAAGTCGGTTGCCTAGGTTTGAAAGGTTTAGTACAGTTTGCAACTCTTAATTTATTGGCTATCGATATTCCTTGACTATTGATTTCATTAATGATTATCTTATCTATAATTTGGTCTATCTGATGTGAGTCCTTTTCTGTGATGTTTATGTGTCAAAGACTCCAGAGTAAATATCTCCAGTTTATCTGCGAGGATGTCTTCCATTTCTAGTTTTTAGTTTATCTATATTTACTTAGAGATTCTTGTTTTCAGAATTTTAGTTTGCTGACTATATACACACACACACACACACACACACACACACACACACACACACACACACACACTCACACACACATATATATATATATATATATATATATATTGATTCATACAAAATGAAAATTCGAACAATTCCAAAATGGAACAAATCCCTCAGAGACAGAAAGTTCTCATTCTGGAAGATGATGCAAAATCACAACAAAGCAGAGATATATGAAAAATGGCTTAACTCAACCCCTCTAACTCTCCACCGTAAACTACAAATAAAGTCCATTCCAAATGAACCTCAAAGACACCTTAGGGAAAGAATGGCATTGGAAAAAATGAAGACAGAAATTGAACTTCTTAAACTGAGGGCCCAGACAAATGAGGAAAAAATCAAAACCATCGATGAAGAGATCCTCCTGGAAATCAACAACAAAACTGAAGGCCCCAAGGTAGAGAAGATCTCCAAATTATGGAAAGGGGACTGCAACAGAGAAGAACTGAAATCCCTTCAACGCTGAGAAAAAAGTGCCGCTTGGTTCCTACACTATGAATCGACTTTTCAAACGGATTACACCTCCAATAACCCGTTCATAAAAATAGGAAAACCCATAACTGAACCGCACAACAACTTCTCAAACCCCCAAGCCTCTAACAAACGAAGAAGGAAGCACCACACCGAAGATGAACTTTCCAACCTCGCTACCATAAGAAGGAACAAAAACCCAAGAAATCATCTCCCCCAGAATGACATTTACAACTTTCCCCCTTCAAGGAGACACCATACCAAATCACTCAACTACTACGCGGATGCCTCATCGTCAAACATAGGGAAAAGATACCACCACCATGATAGATGTAACAACTTCCCCGCTTCAAGGGGACAGCAAGGTAATTACCATTTTCTCAACTCTCGCTTCCACAATACACAACAAACGCACACCACACGATACAACCAACAACGTAGGCCACTTATAACACCACAATACAACATGGCACATAGAAACACACACCCATACTCGCAGTACAGGAACACCCCATTCAATCTACAACCACCAACCCGAACCACATTTTACAACAACAAGGAATATAACAAACACAGGAGACCACTTAATATCAGCAGACAACCCCTCTACCCCAACCATTTTTTAGACACAGCACACAGATACAGGCAAACAAAATAACACAAGACAGGGAGGAGAAACCGATAGTAATAAAAATTATCAATCTTACTAGTGCAGAACCAACACCCAACCTTATCAACTTACTCTCCAAAGGTCTTAAATTCACACCGACCCCACTACGTCCTAACTACTATGAAATGAAGGAAGACATCACAGACTTCTGTAGAAAGTTACGACTTAGTGAACAACTATTCGACCAGTACAATGAGGATGAATCATTAGCCAGAAATAGAAGCAATTACACCCCTTCAAAAGGTAGAAATAAAATCCTGGACGAATTCTGTGAACACATCACAAACTTCCTTTACCAACACTTGCACAGACAAAAACACAAGCCAAACCTCAACAAGAAAGAATGGGAAGAATTAAATAGATTAAAAACCGACAGAACCATTACAATTAAAGAGGCTGATAAAGGGAGAACAGTAGTCCTAATGGAGACAGAATTCTATATCAACTTAGCGCTCTCCACTTTGGAAAACGAAACATACTACGAAAAGGCTGAACACTACAATCAACAGAAAATTTTGAGAAACCTAAAAACTCTAATCAACCAATACAAAGAAGGACTCACTAACAAGGAATTCAGCTTCATCACAGACTTCACAAGTAAATCCAGCCTTTTCTACGGTATCCCTAAAGTACATAAAAGCGAATCAATAAGTAAGGCATACAAGGAAGCCACAGACATAGTCATCAATGTCTCCTCACCCAATGATCTCAAATTAAGACCTATAATAGCAGGCCCCGCTTGCGAAACCCACCGCCTTAGCAACTTCATTGATACCCTTCTCAAACCCTTCCTCAAACACATCAAAAGCTATATAAGGGACGACCTAGATATGCTCAATCACCTCCCTAATATGCCACTTTCTGAACAAACCCTACTAGTGACGTTCGATGTAGTCAACCTATACTCCAACATCCCCCACAACCTAGGAATAGAAGCTATCCAATTTTGGCTGGATAATTTCCACAATGAACTCCCACAACGCATCAAAAAAGAATTCGTGATAGAGGGACTCAAATTTATCTTGGAGAACAATTACTTCGTTTTCAATAACAAACCCTACAGGCAGAAATCTGGGACCGCTATGG
>OZ024741.1:19702450-19709950 GCA_964016885.1 Eledone cirrhosa
TGACTGTCACCTAGGATGAACCAGCATTAACGTCACTAGGGGTTGGAACTGGGTGAGTCCATTTCGACGGCTGCTTACCATGGTGTTTTGAACTTGTCACATGCAGCATCCCTCTCTTTTTTTGTCGAATTGCTTATGTACTCCACTATATGTCCTTTCCTAACCTACTTTCTTGGTGTCTCCCACACCATATAGTTGTGGCGGTTAAAACCAACCAAAGTTTTCCCATCTGTGCGACTCCTTCTATGTTTATGTCTCTGTCTCCAGGTTTACCTGGTCATATTTAGCATGTATTTTATGACTTAAATGCCGTACATTTAATTCCACACGAGTCTTGTTTTGTGTTGTTTTAATACCCCAAAGGTCAGACAATTTTGTCGGACACTCTGACACTAGGTAGACCTGCAGTACCGCCAGTAGGGTTCGAAATCGTCTGCATCCATTTCGCCGGTCGATAACCATCTAGTTTTGAGCCTGTCGCCAGTATTGCAGTATACCCACAAAACTATTTATTCGGAGGCGACCTGTCTGACAATATAGACCTAGGCTGACTCACATTCAAATAATTCCTATTTTCTATATTTCCTCTAATTGTACCTTCTCAGTTTGTGTTTACAATAATGACTTTATAACTGCTATTTAATACACCTGATGATGTCGTTGGGCTTATATTGGCTATTGAAATATATATAGTGTCTGCAGGAATAAAACGTGAAAGGAATTTCACCGAACCAGCCTCCTGTCATTTTATTCAATATGTATATATATATATATATATATATATATATATATATATATATATATATATATATATATATATATAAGAAAGAGGGTATGGTAAGATACCAGGTGGACCATAAGGCACCAGAGTCCTCTATACTTGGGGTAGTAGAGTGGCTAATAGGAAAAGATTCAGGATCCCTGAATCTAGCTGTCGAAACGGCCGGAGATCAGCCGTCGGGGTCCTGAATCCTTTCATATATATATATATATATATATATATATATATATATATATATATATATATATATATATATATATATATATATATATATATATATATATATATATATATATATATATATACATATATATATAGAGAGAGAGATAAATAGATAAATAGATAGATAGATAAATAGATATGTTTATCTCGGGTTCAATCGGGGGGTAACCACAGTAACTAAGGTACTCAATACGATAGCAGAGTATAAATATCTAATATAGAAATGGCTTCTACAGAACTAGAACTGTTTCATTCGGAAGAAATCATCAGGCTCTCTCTCTCTTTATATATGTATATATATGTATGTATATATATGTATGTATGTATGTATGTATGTATGTATGTATGTATGTATGTATGTATGTATGTATGTATGTATGTATATACATATATATAAATATATATAGAGAGAGAGAGAGTGAGAGAGGGAGGTGATAGAGAGAGACGTTCCCGTAGGGAATGACGGAGATATTCTTAAACTGATCTCCTGGCCTGAATGTTTAGGATCTACTAACAGACCTGCCAACCTCTAAAAACCCAAACGGGGAGTACCATGAAAACAGTGGGTGAGCGATATCCCCGTGGGACGAGAGAGGGTTGACAGGTCTGAGCTTCTTTGAGTCTATGTTATCTTTATATATATAAAAGCGAGGATATGTGTGTGTCTGTGTACAAATTTGAGTACCTAAGGCTTTTACAATTACCAACCGAATTTGACCAGATTTTCTGTGCACGTTGCACAGGTCGCTAAGATGGTCACATCACAAACATTTTCCCAATCGACCCACGTTGAGCAATAAAAAATCGATATCAAAATTATCGGTAGCAAAATTGATGTAAGGGAGATAACCAACTTTATTGACAATCCTTATAAAGAGACTGCTTAGGTTGGGGACAAATAATGTTCTTTTACTTCCTAGCTGTATATTCTTAGCATAATTTCAAACCCCGAGCAACACCGGGTAAATCTGTTAGTCTAATATAAACCAAACTCTCTACTAAAGGGATCAGAAGGAAAAGAGTGGGAAGGGAGGCGGTTGACAGACTCTGCGCCAAGGTTGAGACGGTTTCTCATAAAGGTAAAGCTTCATAAGTAACTCAAAGATCAGGTGCCCCTGGTACTTAAGGGCTCTTACCGAACTGGAACAGATGCAACTAAGACGTGAATCTTATATGGTGAAACATTTATCCAGGGAATAAAAAGGAAAAAACAAAACGGCTATATATATATATATAGTACAAAGGAAGGGTGGTAAGGAACCAGATTGACCATAACGCACCAGAGTACTCAAAACTTAGGGTAGTAGAGTGGGTAATAGGAAAAAGTATGACCCCGTAGCCTCAGCGCATGTTTGCAAACCGACAGACTTGTCCGGGTTCAGTTTTGCTCCTGTAAACCTTTCGTATTCCTGTAGTAGGTTGCCGATTACCTCGATTTCCGAGGTTTTCGACACCATTACCATTACGTCGTCGGCATAAGCCGACGCCGCTTTTCGCAGTCCCGGTTCTAAAGAGATGCCCTGCAAAAGCTCCAACTTCCGCAGTAGTGGCTCTAGAGTCAATACGTACAGAATAGAGGAGAGAGGGCATCCCTGTCGAATGGAACGCGTGATTGCGAACGGCTCCGATAGGTAGCCGTTCACCTTGACCTTCGAGCAGATGTTGGTGTGCATCGCCTTGATCCAGCCTCTGAAGACGGGACCGAAACCGGCCGCCTTGAGAACCGCTTCCAAGTATCGATGGTCGACCCTATCGAATGCCTTAGACTGATCTAAATTGATCAGATCACACCAAAGCCGGGTTTACACTCCACTCTATGATGTATCGCATGAGGTGGAGGTTGTCGTGTATGGCCCTGGTCGGGATTGCACACGTTTGCGCTTTCCCTACCAGGTTTTCGACGACAAGCGCCAGCCTCGTTGCTAGCACCTTGGCCAAAATCTTTAACTCTGTGTTGAGCAGAATTATGGGCCTGAAATTGTTTATTTCGGCCCCCTTGTTCCCGTCTTTCCTGATCAGCGTTACTACGCCCTTGCCTGCAGAACTGGGAATTTTCCCGTTCTGCTGCCAATTGCAGTAGACGGCTTCGAGGACGCCAGAGAACAAGTCTGGCATGCCTATGTAAAACTCATAGGGTAGACCATCTAGACCGGGTGATTTGCGTTTCCCGCAGCGGCCCAGAGCGTCCCGTATCTCAGTGGCTGTGATCGGTCTTTCGCAGAACTCGGCGTTCATGCTCGAGAGACGCGGCAGGCCGTCGGGGTATGAACCAAAGTCCATTGCCCCGTTCTGTGCACCGTCGTTCCGCTCAAACAGTCGCGCAAAGTGCCGCTGAAAGGCCGCGCACATCTGCTTGGGGTCAAGTAGCACGCGTCCGTTTTGGTCTTTCATTGATGATTTCTTCCGAATGAAACAGTTCTAGTCCTGTAGAAGCCTTTTCTATATTACGTATATATATATATAACAAAGGAATTGTGGTAAGGAACCAAATGGACCATAACGCACCAGAGTACTCAATACTTAGTAGAGTGGGAAATAGGAAAAAGTATGACCCCGACGGCAGAGCTCAAGCCGTTTCGACAGCTATTTCTGGACTCAGACGGCTATTTCAGTCCAGAAATAACCGTCGAAACGGCTTGAGCTCTGCCGTCGGGGTCATACTTTTTCCTATATATATATATATATATATATATATGTGTGTGTGTGTACATATATAAAGAGAGAGGGGTGGGAGGGGATAGAGATGTTCCTGTAGGGAGTGATGGAGATATTCTTAAACTGATCTCCTGGCCTGAATGTTTGGGATCTACTAACAGACCTGCCAACCTCTAAAAACTCACGCATCATTCTTTACCTACTAATGCCACCCACCACCACCACCATCACATAATTTCACGTACTCTCAGATCCCAAATAATTGAGGGGCTGTAATAGGGGGGGGGGGACAAGCAAGGGAATTGGAATAAGCAAGTGGTTGGAAAATCGATAATTTTTTCTAGTTTGTCTCCGTTGATCTTTTAAAAGTACCAAAATTTCGCCGGAGATAGATTAGCAACATTTAGTAAAGGTGGTGGGTGGGGACCGGATTAAGAGCGATCCGTGGGGTGGAAAAAATATGAATAATTAATAAGCAGAGTGGGGGCGATTATTTAAGATCCAAGAGTTATTTATTGAGATGTCAGGGGTGTTGGTGGGGGAAATGGCGGCGGGGATGATGATTGTGGGTTAAATTAATTTACGGAAGAATGTTGATGATAGTGCTGGAATGTTAGGGTGGAGGTGGGGAATACCTGGTTTATGAGAATAGATGATAAGTTACAGACAAGTGTATATATACACAAGTGTATACACACACACACACACAAACACACACACACACACACACACACACACACACACACATATATATATATATATATATATATATATATATATATATATTTCGTCTCTGAATTTGTTTAGCAAGATTCTTTATCTGAAATCGTGTGTTGAAACCGATATTGTTATACTTTGGGAGGGTCATGTTGCCAATAAGAAACACACGCACCAGTTGCTTTCACTTCAATTTATTATAAATTTATAATAAATTTATAAATTTATAAATTTCTGGTTGGTTGGTTCCACAACCAGATAGTTGTTTATATATTGTCATAGTTCTTTCGTCACACACTCTGTGACCTCTTCAGTGACTGGGGATTCCTTTCTTTGTTTCTGTGCCTCTCCTTTGTTCTGTCTTACGCCATTTTGTTTCTGTGTGTGTGTGTTGTGTGCTCAGTCTGCGCATGCGCCACATCCAGGTGTCTGTGTGTGTTTATGTTCATTTATTTATTTGTTTATTTACATGTTACTGGTTGGTTGTTTGTTCTATGTGTGTGTGTGTTTTCATTTTGTCCTTAATTGTAAGTTGTGATGTTGCTATTCCACTCATATTTTCTATTTAACTTTGGTTGTAATTCTTTTATGTTTATTGCCTCTGTAATTTGTCTAAACATTGCGTCTTTTCTGTGTGTAGATTCTATTTTTATTTCTATGTTCTCTAATTTACCCTTGTGTTCTATTTTAGCATGTTGGTAGACTACAGATGATTCTTTACTATCTTGAAGGTCTCGCCAGTGTTCATTTATCCGTTCCCCTACACTACGAGCTGTCTCACCTATGTACTATATTTTTGTCTCTACATTGTCCTTCAGTACATCTTATGCTATACACTACATTTCTAGTTTTACAGTTAATATGGGGGCTTATTTTACAGGTTATACATTTCTTATCTATACATGAGGGTCTTTGAAAAGAGTATGTCTTGCTAATAAGTGTTTTTACGGAGGTACCTGGTCTTTCTACTATCTTAATATTGAGTTTATGTTTATTTAGGGCCCTTCTAAATTTGTAAGCTAATTCACCTCTAGGGGTTGTATCGATGAACATTACACTCTGGTATTTATTGCTATCATACCATGAGTTTATTCTATTAGCCTTGTTCCTAGTTCTTTCTATTCTATTCCAAAATTTGCTCCTATACAAGGGGCAGGTCCCATTTATGTCATTATTTACCATTTTTTCCCAACAACTTCCAGGCCTGGAACAATAACGTGCCGGCGTTGTATGGGCTTCGAAAAGACCATAAAACGGGCAGTGACCCTGTCGCGGGACCACCAACACGGCCAGTCTGTGGAGCTAACATTGCTAGTAACTACAGACTGTCCTACTTCCACTCCCTGATCATACGCCCCATCATTGAAATGTCCCCAGATGTATGTGACAGCACGGAGGACCTCCTCAGCAGAATCGGCGTGAGTAACCGACCTAGGGACCTAACAAACTGCATAATATGTAGTATGGATGTTGTGTCCCTGTATCCATCTATTGACGTGGATATATAGGAACGAGTAGGACCGAAACGGCTTGAGCTCAGCCGTCGGGGTCCTACTCGTTCCTATTACCCACTCTACTACCCTAAGTATTGAGTACTTTGGTGCGTTATGGTCCATCTGGTTCCTTATCACATTTCCTTCGGTATATATATATATATATATATATATATATATATATATATTATAATAATAATTGTTTCTACTTTTGGCACAAGGCCAGCAAATACCCAGTCATTACTGGTACTTTATTTTATCGACCCCGTAAGGATAAAAGGCAAAGTCGACATCGGCGGAATTTTGAACTCAGAATGAAAGGGTCGTAACTCTATGCTACAAAGCATGGGTCCGAAACTCTACCGATTCTACCAACCCGCCGCCCTAATAATAATTGTTTCTACTTTAGGCACAAGGCCAGCAATTATCCCAGTGTATTACTGGTACTTTATGTTATCAACCCCGTAAGGATGAAAGGTAAAGTTAACCTCGGTTGGATTTCAACTCAGACTGAAAAATCGAATAGACCAAGCTATAAGAATAAGGCTTCTATGAAGAAATCTCCAACAAATAACCGAAACCAGCACTTCGCGCCGGCTGCGACGGAATATTTATCGAATATTTCGACAGCGTAATCGCCCAGATATACAGTCAATTAAACAGAATTAGGTGTAAAATAAACTAGGAGAAAAGAGAATACATTTATTTACCTCGACCATGGTTTCGTCCGCATTTTAAGATATCCGATAGCTGCGGAACCTTGAGCCCCGGACTCTTCAGGAGTTAGCTCAAATCTAGACAATAAATTTTCCAAAGTGATCGCGCCAAGAATACATTCAAAAATGGCCAAGAATCGTGACGTAGCAGCGGTCAGGTTGGAAGGAGTGTGGTTAGTTGCTTACGGCTGGTGGCTTTTTGCTAGAAAGCGCAGCACAATACAGCCAAATTTGTATCTCAACCTAACGGGAGATTATTACATATAAAGGTTTACATATATATATACATACATACATATACTTTTTTTGCAACGGGTCACGTTGTGGCTCAATGAAAAGTTAATAAATTAAATAATCAGAGCTATATATATATATATATATATATATATATATATATATATATATATATATATATATATATATATATATATATATATATATATATATATATATATATATATATGTGTGTGTCTCATCCAGACTGTGTATAAATATATACATTCTTTTTTATATATATAGACATAAATATGCCAGATAAACGAATTTCTCGTAAATTGAATAAATGATGAACACCTTTAATAAAAATTCCTGTTCCTGGCATGTTTATATTTCTATATAATAAAACATCTATATACCAACCCTGTGTGTATAAATATATATATGTATATATTTATATGTAATGTACGTATATATATACACATACATACATATATATATATATATATATATATATATATATATATATATATACACACATATATATATGTATGTACATATATATATATATATATTTCGTTTCTGAATTTGTTTAGCAAGATTCTTTATCTGAAATCGTGTGTTGAAACCGATATTGTTATACTTTGGGAGGGTCATGTTGCCAATAAGAAACACACGCACCAGTTGCTTTCACTTCAAT
>OZ024741.1:19714950-19732450 GCA_964016885.1 Eledone cirrhosa
TCTCTCTCCATCCTGATCCTTCTTCCGAAATGATATCGGAAGAAACGGACCAGTTGTTGGCCAGAGAGAAAGGTGTCTGACCTCAGTCCTTTCAGACGCGTCCACCATACAACCTCTTTCGCCATGGCTATTACGCACAGAAACACCGTCTCTTCTTCGTTTTTGAAGAGGGGAGGCGGCTTGATCGTTACAATAGACTCGGTGGTCAACCGGATCGGTCCCACCCTTGACAGCAGTTGTTCGACATAGCCCCACAGATCGGCAATGCCCGAGCAGTGTACCAATGCGTGTGCAACGGTTTCCTCGTCGCACACGCATCTGGGACAGATCTTTTTCGAGGGGTCCCTACTCGGGCGCCCGTGTCTGTAGAGCCTTTCTCGAACGGGCAGAGCCCTTCTGTAGCATTGCCAGGCCAGGGACCTCTGGAAGTTTTCCATGGGTCCCGGGCTGAATGTCCTACCGAACAGGTTAGCCAGTTCGTCTTCCTCCATGCCTAGGGCTTCTCCGAGGGCGTCGTCGCACCTGCTAACCACCAGCCCTCTATAGAATGACGAGGTGTTTCTCCACTGACAGCCGGGTCCGCCTGCCAGAGAGCCGTGAGCGCCTGGGCACACCCGGTGTGTATATACATATATATATATATATATATATATATATATATATATATATATATAACAAGGGAAGTGTGGTAAGGAACCAGGTGGACCATAATAACACACCAGAGTACTCGATACTTGGGGTAGCTGAGTGGGTAATAGGAAAAGATTCATGATCCCGATGGCTGAGCTCCAGCTGTTTCGATAGTTAGATCCGAACATACCTAGCTGTCGAAACGTAGGGGTCCTGAATCTTTTCATATATATATATATATATATATATATATATATATATATATATAATTGTTTCTACTTTTGGCACAATGCCAGCAATTATCCAGTGTATTACTGGTACTTTATTTTATTGACCCCGTAATGATGAAAGGCAAAGTTAACCTCGGCGGGATTTGAACTCAGACCATAAAGGGCCGTAACTCTTTGCTGCAGTGTACACTAGCAAGGCCCCGGCCCTGGAACAGATAAAAGCTAAAGAGTAGATATAATTTTCGACGCATATAATTCCATATTATAGCTTGTTGAACATCTTACAAGAAGTTTTAAGACTGTTCCTTATATGTCGTTATATAAACTTGTAGAATACACATTGGAGATTGCGTCAAAAGATCAGTCTATATATGTATGTTTGTATGCATATATGTATATGTGTGTATGGAGGTATGTATGTATATATACATATATATATGTGTGTGTGTGTATGTGTACATATGTATATATATACATATATACATACATACACATACACATAAGCATACACATATACATGTATATATATATATATATGTATAAATATATATATAAATACACACACACACATATATATATATATATATATATACATGCACACATATATATATACGCACACACATGTACATATATATATACATACATACATACATATATATATATATATATATATATATATATATATATATATATATATATATATATGTGTGTGTGTGTTTATATGTATATATGTATATATATATATATATACATATTATATATATATATTTATACATATTGTTATACTTGGGGAGGGTCATATTTGTGTAATATTGCCAGAATTAATAACAGAACACACTCACTGTTTGGTTGGTTTTCGCTTCTCTGTGTCTTTTATATCGGTAATCTAACTTATTCGGTCCTCAATGTTGCCATTGACTGACCGACGGTCAAAAATAATACAGATACAATATAGACACAAACACATATATATAGTTTATCATAAATCTTTCGTTGCACATCTGCAACATCGTCAGTGGTGTTATATTTTCCTCCTGTTGTGTTGTATGTCTACGCCATTTTTATTCAGTCTGTCTATATATTTATTTATTTATTTGCTTGTTTGTTTATTTTATTTTGTCTTCTTTGCGCATGCGTTTGCGTGTGTGTATAGTGTTTTGTTTGCTGTGTGATGGGTGACTAGTGTGTGTTTATGTGCTTGTTGTTAGTGTGCTTGTGTATGTATTTATTTATTTATTTATTTTATTTTATTTACTTATTTATACTTCTCTTAGGTCAGTGTTGTTTGTTTGGGTGTTGTTATTCCATTCATTCTTTCTGTTCTTTCTTTCGTTCGTTCTTTCTGTTCATTCTTTCGTTCGTTCTTTCTTTCTATATTTATACAGATATGGGTATTATATGTTCAGATGTGTGTGTGTGTCTCTACGTGTGTGTGTTTGTATATGTATTAATAAATCATATTTAATTAGACATTTAAACATGGTAATGGAACTGGAAGCTGTCATTACGGCCGTTAGAATCTCGCGCTGTTAGTTTCTCCAAGTCTCGTTGATAAACAGCCATATTTTAACGCCGCTATTGTTATAAACGTCTACATGAAATAATAGATGTCGCTTTAACCTTTATTTATAATGAAATTAGGTTTCGTTACTTGGCGAAGATATGTTTTGTTCTCTGTATATTTAACTACTAATCTACTGGCTTCAATGAAGCTGAGAATAATATAACAAGAAGATCAAATAGTTGCAATGGTCGTGGTGGTGTGGTATTGGAGGTATTGATTGTGTTGGAGTTGCGGGTGTTGTGGGTAGTTAACTACGGGGACAGTCTTTGAGGTTGTGCGTTTCATAATAGTGTTAATGATGGTATAGTGATAAAGGTGATAGTGGTTCTGATGGTAGTAATATACATACATACGTACATAAATACGTACATACGTACATACATACATACATACATACATACATACATACATACATACATACATACATACATACATACATATGGTGGCTGCCAACTCGTTTTCGAGTACGGCCACTACTTTATATCCATGTAGGAGAACCTCTACCGATGCGCTGAACGAGTGTGATTTTTTAGTCCAGCCAGTGACTTGAAAACTCTGGTACAAACACTACACTTGTGACAATTATTGACACATAGTGCTGCGCCCATGGTACCATGTGACGACAAGTGCAGAGAGATCTCCAGATATAAAGCAATGCCTGTGCCGTGAAGCTTTTATAGTGAGCAAAGGCACTGCACAAAGCCAGTCCCACTCTCTTAACCAAGATGATATTTACCAAAAAGAAGAACAAGTCAACATCATTGGATACCATTAGGGTTGCAGGTGTTATATCGGAGTTTTCCTTCTCCTAGAATTCTGCCTTGACAAAGGCTAAGGGGTCATCTCTCTCGGTGATTTTGATGGCCATTGACTCTTAAGAGAACCTTTGCCCTTTGACAGGTTTTGTTTTTAGCCCTGCAGGATGTCCAAAGTCACCATCCTCACCAAGAAACCTTGGTGGGGTTGCCAGTTTAGTCGCCAACGACCCGACCATGAGACAGGTTGTACTGGGATACATGTTACCAGTAGCACCAACTGGTGACCATGCATACATACATACATACATACAATCATACATGCATACATAAATACGACTTCAAAGAGGGAAGATCAACCACCAATCGCATCCTGGTGCTGAGGAGGATATTAGAGGGAGCTAGAGCAAAGTGCCTTCCTGCTGTCATGGTTTTCATTGACTTTAGGAAGGCCTTTGATTCTGTGGACCGTCACTGCCTGATGAAGATCTTACAGGCTTATGGAATCCCCAAGAAGATAGTGGACCTGATATCACTGCTCTACACCAACACCAAAGCCCAATTGATTACACTTGGCCGGATGAAGAGTTCTTTGAGATACTGGCTGGAGTGCTCCAGGGAGATACATTGGCTCCCTACCTTTTTATCATCGCAGTGGACTATTGTATGTGCCTTGCACTGGAGAGACACCAGGATGGCTCTGAACATTAATCAGTATACACTAAAGATGAAAAATTCAAAGTTGTGTGAGAGCCTCCCCAAAGTTAGCTCGAAAGTAACACAGACGAGACTGAGGTTAGCTGGACATGCTCACTGACATTCAGAGTTGTCACTGCACTCAGTGCTCCTGTGGGAGTCGCTACACCGACGGACACACTAGAAGAGGGAGGCCAAGGTTGACCTATATTGATGCTCTAAGGACAGACACAGGTCTATGGGAGACACAAGACATAGCGACAATGATGAGGGACAGAGACCAATGGAGAGAACTCGTCCATGGATCTCGGGAATTTTACCCGTCCTAGATAGATACATAAATACATGCCCGCATGGTGGCTGCCAACTCGTTTTCCAGTACGGCCACTACTTTATATCCATGTAGGAGAACTCCTACCGATGCGCTGAACGAGTGTGACTTTTTAGTCCAGCCAGCGACTTGAAATCTCTGGTACAAACACTACACTTGCGACAATTATTGACACATAGTACTGGGCCCTTGGTACCATGTGACGACAAGTGCAGAGAGATCTCCAGATATAAAACAATGCCTGTGCCGTGAAGCTTTTATAGTGAGCAAAGGCACTGCACAAAGCCAGTCCCACTCTCTTAACCAAGATGATATTTACCAAAAAGAAGAACAAGTCAACATCATTGGATACCATCAGGGTTGCAGGTGTTATATCAGAGTTTTCCTTCTCCTAGAATTCTGCCTTGACAAAGGCTAAGGGGTCATCTCTCCCGGTGATTTTGGATGGCCATTGACTCTTAAGAGCTCCTTTGCCCTTTGACAGGTTTTGTCTTTAGTCCTGCAGGATGTCCAAAGTCACCATCCTCACCAAGAAACCTTGGTGGGTTTGCCAGTTTAGTCGCCAACGACCCGACTATGAGACAGGTTGTACTGGGATACATACATATGGTGGCTGCCAACTCGTTTTCGAGTACGGCCACTACTTTATATCCATGTAGGAGTACTCCTACCGATGCGCTGAACGAGTGACATTTTAGTCCAGCCAGCTACTTGAAAACTCTGGTACAAACACTACACTTGTGACAATTATTGACACATAGTGCTGGGCCCTTGGTACCATGTGACGACAAGTGCAGAGAGATCTCCAGATATAAAGAAATGCTTGTGCCGTGAGGCTTTTATAGTGAGAAAAGGCACTGCACAAAGCCAGTCCCACTCTCTTAACCAAGATGATATTTACCAAAAAGAAGAACAAGTCAACATCATTGGATACCATCAGAGTTGCAGGTGTTATATCAGAGTTTTCCTTCTCTTAGAATTCTGCCTAGAATTCCGCATACATACATAAATACGCACATACATACATACATATATACATACATACAAGCAGACAAACATACATACATACATTCATAAATATACACATACATACACACATACATACACACATACATACACATATACAAACAAACAAGCATACATAAATACATACATACATACATACATACATACATACATACATACATACATACATACATACATACATACATACATACATACATACACACATACAAACATACATTGGACCTCATTACACAATTTTCTGCAGACACCAGAATGAAATTTGATGAGTCCAAATGTGCATATTTGACAGTAAAACTGGAAGGGTTGTGCCCTCCTCTGGAAATCTAGAGATGAACTGCTTGACTATAAAACCTCGACAGTCAGGTGACAACTACAGATATCTTGGACATGATGAGAACGTTAGGTATGGTGGACCCATAAATAAAGTGAGAACCAGAATTGAATACCTCAGGAGAGTAAAGAAAATATGGTCATCAGAACTATCAGCGTGCAAACAAATATATTGTCCACAATACTTATGCTGTGCCAATCATAACACCAACATTTGGTCTGCTGAACTGTCATTGCAAGAACTAAGTGAGATGGATGTAGGAACTCGCAAGCTTCTCAGTATTACTGGAAACTTTAACATCAATGGTGATGTGGATAGGCTATACTTCTCACGCAAGGAAGGTGGCCGGGGTCTAAAATCCATATTAACATCATGCAAGTCTCGAATAGTAACACTGAAGCAACATCTTCAGAAGAAAAAGGTCAGCAACCATCTTGCCCAGGTCTATGAGCATGAAGGAAATAATATCATTAGGATAGCCACTGATCTGCAGGAGAGATATGGAATAAGGCCTGATATAAATCTCTCTTCCAGGGAAATTGGAAGATCCTATTCAATGTTCGAACAAGATAAAAAATGGACCAATTTATAGAGAAAGTTGTGCATGTGTACCTGACACGAAAAGCACAGACCATAAGGGAATAATTCTTTCAAAAAGCCTGGCATGGAGTTCCGACAAATTTATGACATCCCACCTTGAAGGATATCTCTATGCAATACAGAAACAAGAAATCCCTACCAAATATTTGCTAAACAAAAGGGGAGGGCCATCAGTTGATAATAAAAGTAGGCTTTGTAAAACAAAGATTGAATATGTTAGCCACTTTGTTACCAACTGTGAAAGAATGTCGTCTCACTACTACCTCCCTATGAGACACGATGTGATAGCTAGAACCATCTGGAACACACTTAGGAAAACAAAATTAAAAACAAATGAGGAGGAATATGTTGAGATAGATAATACTAAGGAATACTGGTCGAACCTGAAAATAAAAACTGGCACCAAATTAATGTACAACCGGCCTGATATTGTTGTTTGGGACTACACATTGAAAACGTGCTCTGTTGTAGAGATCAGCTGCCCACTTGATGTAAACGTTCTAAGAAAAATTCAAGAGGAGGTGGACATCTACGGCGTTTACAGATACAGTATCCAAGATACACCTTCAATTTCATATCCAGCATTATTGGAACTACAGGTTATATACCAACCTGCTTAGACCAAAGTATAACTGAACTTGGATTTTGTGGAAAAAGAGCGCAGCTCCCTGATTCATAGACTACAATTGGTTGCGATATCTGGCACCTTCAAAATTTGCAAAACATTCTTGCGATTCAAGGGATCACAATTTCTTTTCTCTTACAACCTTGCCACCAGGAAGGTGGCCGGTCAAAAATGTACTCGAAAGGAAGAGTAAGATAGATATAATACATTCATATATATATATACATGATGGCTGCCACCTCGTTATCGAGTATGGGCATTGCACGAGGAGAATAAAAAAAATAAAAAAAATAAAAAAATAAAAAATAAAAAAATTAATAAATAAATAAAAAAGAAAATAAAAATTAAAAAAAGAAATATATATATATATATATATATATATATATATATACATATATATATATATACATACACATACATATACATACACACACATATATACACACACATATACATTAATAACAATAATAATAATAACAACAATAATAATAACGACAACAACAATAATAATATACATATACATATATATATACACATACACGCACATACATAAACATATCTATACACACACACACACACACACGATAGCAACTGAAAGCGCTGCGATCGAATGTGGCTTTTTAGCCCAGCCAATGATCTAAAATGTCTTGCACAGAGTCGGCAACCAAAACATTCACTGGGAATAGTCGGCTGTGGTTGGAGTTCGTGTACTTTTGCATGTCGCTTGAGCCCTCCTGCTGATTTACATTCTCTACCACATGTTTGGCAAGCATGATGAGTAGCATCTCCAACAGCAGCCTGGTAGTCAACCACTGGTATTACTTTATGACTGCGAAGATGACTTTCGAGTCCAGCTTTGCTTAGGCAGAGTCTCACACAGACGCTGCATGTCAGCACCATAGGAGGACCCTCGCCGTCTGGAAGTGCAACAGCAATGCCCTTCCTCACATCCCGCTTTACTTTCTCGTATGCGATTCGAGATGCCTCAAAGGCAACTTTTCCCTCATATACAGTCTTTCTCCATTTATTACGATCAGCAGCAATATTTTCCCATGTATCAGCAGAGATGTTAGCGTCTTTCAGAGAGGCTTTCAAGGAATCCTTATACCTCTTTTTTGGTTTATGTGGCGGTCGTTTTCCTTTAACCAACTCTCCATAAAAGAGTTGTTTGGGTATTCTAGAATCCTTCATCCTGGCAAGGTGACCACTCCAACGGAGTCGTTGCTTAAGCACAAGATCTTCTCTACTGTCACACATAGAGCTTTCCAAAATCTCGAAATCACTGATGTGGTCCCTCCAGTGAACGCTATGGATCTGTCTGAGACACATCTGATGGAAACGCTCCAATTGCTTAAGGTGGTGTCGATATGTGACCCAAGTCTCGCAGGCATAAAGAAGACAAGAGAGCACACATGCCCTGTACACCTTTACCTTTGTCCTCCTGCATATGTCTCGCCGACCCCAGAGTCGCCTTTCTAGCTTTCCGAAAGCATCACTTGCTTTCCTAATCCTAAGTGAGATTTCACTGTCAAGGTTGCTGTATCGATTGACAGTGCTTCCCAGGTAGACAAACTGATCAACCACTCCAAGTCGTTTACCATACACATAGATATTTGGTTCAGTGTACTGCTTACCAGGGGCAGGTTGGTACATGACGACGGTTTTCTTGAGACTGACAGTCAATCCTAGGGCAATGCAAGCGTCAGAAAATGCATTCAAAATGTGCTGCATATCACTCTCTGTGTGCGCTACAAGATCGCAATCATCTGCATACAAGAGGTCTCTTATGATTGATGTAAATACTTTTGTCTTTGCAGCAAAGCGCCTGATGTTAAACATACATACATACATACATACATACATACATACATACATACATACATACATACATACATACATACATACATACATGATGATGACTGCAATTCGATTTCGAGTAAAGCCATCGCTTGATACTTACTCATGAGCATCACGGACGTGGCTTTTTAGTCCTGCTAGGGGCATGCACACTCTTGCTCAGATGTTCCAACGATGGGGGCTTCCCACAATGCGTTACAATGTGGTATTGCTTTTTTTGGCTACAACCAGCTATGCCATGCAACGCAAAAGATGTAACATAACAAACGATGCCTGTGCTTGAAGCTTTTGTAAGTAAGGCTTTGCACGGGGCCAATCCCAACTCTCTGAACATCGAATACATTTGCCCCAAAAGTTGAATTTGTCTACATACATACATACAGACAGACATAATTTAGAGCAATGAAAGAGTACTGGTGGAATGTTCCAGTCAAAACTCCAATAAAATGCAGGCAAACAGACGACCAGATATAATGATATGGGACAGGGGAAAAAAGGCATGCCCAGTAGTGGAAGTTAGCTGCCCAGCAGATGTCAATATAATATTACAGATTAGCGACAAGTAGAACATCAATGCAGAACTAATGAGGAATCTGCAGATACTCCATCCTGACTATAACTTCAGATTTGTACCTGTGATTATTGGGGCACTGGGTATGTTAGTAACTGCCTCAATACAAATCTTTTCACCGAACCAGCGAGAACACGACTAGTTAGGAAGTTACAAGTACAATCCATTAATGGAACTGTAGAAATACATACATTCCAAAAATTATGCATGTAGTAACTACAAAAATGACGCATGTGTGTATATATATAACTCAAAACATACTCACATATATCATATTTATATATATGCATATATATATATACTAGACCTGAAAAATGCGCAAGCTCAAAAGAGCCACAGAATGTTATAATAAACCTTCAAAAGTGTGGGACTAGAGTTGTTGCTCAAAAATATTGTAACCATTATCTATCGTACACTCTGTGGCATCCTTTTATAAAAAAGAGACTCATAACGAACTCAAGACGACACGATAATTATTTAAGCTAATGTTCAATATCTCATATTAGATGTTTAGTAATGATTAATACGAAATGCACTTAAACCGAATTCTATATTATAAATTCACTTAAATAATTATCGTGTCGTCTTGAGTTCGTTATGAGTCTCTTTTTTATAAAAGGATGCCACAGAGTGTACGATAGATAATGATTACAATATTTTAGAGCAACAACTCTAGTCCCACACTTTTGAAGGTTTATTATAACATTCTGTGGCTCTTTTGAGCTTGCGCATTTTTCAGGTCTAGTTTAACATTTTTTTAAGGCAACGCTTGTAATAACTCTAGTTAAACATGATATATATTAATAATAAATTATCGTTGTAATGTAATTAGATTATATAATTGTTATTTTATAAATGATCTTATAAATATTATTGTAAGATGTATAAAAATATTTTCAGACTTTTAATATAAACAACTACAAAAAAACAATCAATATTAAATAAATATATTTTACATAATATTTTACATAATATTTGTTATAGTTGAATTAATAAAAATTAAATATTACATACAAATAGTCTAACATAATAATAAAAAAAATAATCTAACATAATAATAATAAAATATTCTAACATAAAACGAACAATAATATGGACATATATACAAGTAAATATGATACAACCAATATTCTAAGCATGTTATAACGAACTGAAAAAAAATAGTTAATATAAATTTTAAAAATTCATATATAAATTAACAATATAACTTACCAAAACGAGAAAAATATTTTGATGATAAAACGACAAAATACAGGAGAGAGATTCGAAAGCGAAACGATAAATAAACGTGCAAGCAAAACGCTTTTGAGCAACAATTACTCTCGTTGGTTGATTAGCCAATAAGACGATTAAATTAGCCAACAAGACGATACATTACAAAACATGTTTGGAAGGAATCGCCACGGCCAGCGATACCCCTTGAATCTTTTATTCACAAACTACGCATATATTGTCAGACAACATGCAGACTTAAAACATTCTGTTGTTAGTCACTGCTTGTCTAACAGATAGTAACAGGAAGAAACAATGAAAACATTGGAATTTAAACCAATGTTAACAAAGAGTGAAAATAATGGAAAAGAAGAATGAAGACGTGCAATGTTATCCACGGTGGCGAACCCCTCGTCTGGGATGCCACTTGCAGCGACAATTTCTCCAGCCGCAACCTGGTGCAGTCTGCGACTAACCCAGGTACTGCTGCACGTCGGGCTGAGGAGGCCAAACTCTCCAAGTACCGGTCGCTCTCCGACAGGTTCACGGTCGGGTCCATGGCAGTGGAAACTTCTGGTGTCCTTGGCCCTATGGCTACCTCCCTACTCACCACCATAGGCGCTGAGCTAGCCAGCCGCAGGTGTGAGCCTCGCGAGTTGGAATGGCTCTTCTAGCGCATCTCCCTACCATTCTCCGGGGAAACGCCTTCTCCATCCTGTCCGCCGGGGCTGTTGGGAGGCCAGCACGTGGGACCCCATTTGCTCACCATACGGCTTAATAGGCAAAGTTATAAACTATTGTAAATAATCATATATTACACCTTAAATAAATAAAATGTATACTGAAAAAACAAGATTGTCACGCTTTATTTCATATTTTCATATTAATACAGCGTTGATATTGCCCTTGTTTTTACAGCAAATCTTGCGATATAGAACTTTTCCTTTCTTCTTTCTCTACTGAAATTTATTGATAGAACCAATCAAAAACCAGCATTGACAAAGGTTTCGTTCTTGCTATACAGTGTGACAGAGATAACTCCAGAATTTTTACCTGGCAACGGTGCCGTGGCGTTACAGCGTTGCGATGTTTCGAGAACGCCTTTAGATAGTATCACACTTCAGTAGATGTCTGGCCATTCACACACGAGGTGCTTAGTAATTGACAAGTCTTGAGAATGTGATCGTTGAGCTGTTGATGTAGAGAGACTTGATGCGGGCCACAAAGCCAAGGAAATCATTGAATGGTTTCAATACCCTAAAACCATGGTCTACAAAATTGCAGAGGCATATTTCAGGCCAGAACGCAAGAGTCAAAAGAAGCGCTCTGGCACCACCAGGGCGCCTGTGTCCGTTACCGACGTTGCTCAGGACGAACCCCAGCAAAAGCATGAGGGCAATGGCAAAGGAAATGGGCAACAGTAGGTGAACAGTCGGGTGTATTGCCAAGGAGGACTTGAATTATAAATCTTATGAGCTCAAGAGATGTCGCTTGTTCACCGAAGCTCAGAAGGAGGAGAGGAAGCTGAAGGTGTCAGCCTTGATAAACGACTTCAAACACACGAGCATCAGGATGCTGGAGAAAGAGGTGATCGCTGATGGTAGCCACATAGAGTGATTTTTATTAGTTATATATCTGCCTAACTCTGTATAAAGTTTCATCAGCCATTAGTTTTTCCGGATATATCTGCGCCAAACTGTTTATTTTTCCCATTTCTTTTGAAGATCCTCCTCTTCATATTATAGATACAGGGTGTCAATAAAACTCGACTGTTATTCTAACATTTTCCAAACCTTTTCTACCTTGTTAGGATTGATAGACTCACATGTTCATTTCCTACTTGGTTGGTCTCCTTCTATTACAGCTCTTTTTTCTTTGTTTTGGTAGATCTACCAAATCATGATATATATTTTCCAATACATACATATATATATATATCTATATATATACGCACATACATATATTAAATATACTTATTCATTTTATTTCTATATTTATTATATTTATTAATTGTCGGATATAGTGAGTCTAACTACAAATCGTTGGCATCCTACCTCTAGTTGAAGCACATTTCACTCTAATTCTCCTTCATGACTCCCTAAGTCTTTCATGTTTTGTCTCATATATCCATGTGCTTCTACTGTATATTGTGTTACAAAGGAACCTAGAACTCTGGCCTCAGGATATATTTTAGCAAACTAGATAATGAATGATATCAGGGAGAGGACGTTGTATCACTTTAGTATACGAATTTAAATTATTTAATTGAATTTATAATATTTATATATAAATATAAATATATATATATATATATATATATATATATATATATATATATATATATATATATTTCGTTTCTGAATTTGTTTGGCAAGATTCTTTATCTTAAATCGTGTGTTGAAACCGATATTGTTATACTTTGGGAGGGTCATGTTGCCAATAAGAAACACACGCACCAGTTGCTTTCACTTCAATTTATTATATATTTATAAATTTACAAGTTTATAAATTTATAAATTTCTGGTTAGTTGGTTGGTTCCACAACCAGATAGTTGTTTATATATAGTCATAGTCCTTTCGTCACACACTCTGTGACCTCTTCAGTGACTGGGGATTCCTTTCTTTGTTTCTGTGCCTCTCCTTTGTTCTGTCCTACGCCATTTTGTTTCTGTGTGTGTGTTGTGTGCTCAGTCTGCGCATGCGCCACATCCGGGTGTCTGTGTGTGTTTATGTTCATTTATCTATTTGTTTATTTATTTACTTATTTACATGTTACTGGTTGGTTGTTTGTTCTATGTGTGTGTGTGTTTTCATTTTGTCCTTAATTGTAAGTTGTGATGTTGCTGTTCCACTCATATTTTCTATTTAATTTTGGTTGTAATTCTTTTATGTTTATTGCCTCTGTAATTTGTCTAAACATTGCGTCTTTTCTGTGTGTAGATTCTATTTTTATTTCTATGTTCTCTAATTTACCCTTGTGTTCTATTTTAGCATGTTGGTAGACTACAGATGATTCTTTACTATCTTGAAGGTCTCGCCAGTGTTCATTTATCCGTTCCCCTATACTACGAGCTGTCTCACCTATGTACACTATATTTTTGTCTCTACATTGTCCTTCAGTACATCTTATGCTATACACTACATTTCTAGTTTTACAGTTAATATGGGGGCTTATTTTACAGGTTATACATTTCTTATCTATACATGAGGGTCTTTGAAAAGGGTATGTCTTGCTAATAAGTGTTTTTACGGAGGTACCTGGTCTTTCTACTATCTTAATATTGAGATTATGTTTATTTAGGGCCCTTCTAAATTTGTAGGCTAGTTCGCCTCTAGAGGTTGTATTGATGAACATTACACTCTGGTATTTATTGCTATCATACCATGAGTTTATTCTATTAGTCTTGTTCCTAGTTCTTTCTATTCTATTCCAAAACTTGCTCCTATACAAGGGGCAGGTCCCATTTATGTCATTATTTACCATTTTTTCCCATTTGGTTCTGGCTCCTCTATACACTCTGATTCTATCTCTCTGATTGTAGCCAGAGAACTGCATACGGTGGATGAAGTGTTGTATGTGTCTCTCTAGTTCTTCGGGGTTGCACATGCGGGACACATTTCTCATCATTTGTACCAAATCCGCAATCAGTATGTTGATTTTGGTATGGTCCGAAATGGCCGAGTTTCGGTGGATCAGATGTTTGGAAGTCATGGGTTTGGCATAATGGGAATGGAGGATTTGTTTTTTGTTGTTAATGGTATCTAACCAGAGCTCTGTGTCTAGTACAGGTAATCGATGGTTGGGGTGTCTACTTGGGTAGTCTATAGTAACTCTAATGCTCTGGTGGATGGAGTTTGCTATTTGCTGGATGCTTTCCATTGTGTTTTTCTCTAGTTCCTGACTGTTCTCTAGTGGGGGTGTCTTAACTACGATGTTTATATCATCAACCTGTAAAATAAGCCCCCATATTAACTGTAAAACTAGAAATGTAGTGTATAGCATAAGATGTACTGAAGGACAATGTAGAGACAAAAATATAGTGTACATAGGTGAGACAGCTCGTAGTATAGGGGAACGGATAAATGAACACTGGCGAGACCTTCAAGATAATAAAGAATCATCTGTACTCTACCAACATGCTAAGATAGAACACAAGGGTAAATTAGAGAACATAGAAATAAAAATAGAATCTACACACAGAAAAGACGCAATGTTTAGACAAATTACAGAGGCAATAAACATAAAAGAATTACAACCAAAATTAAATAGAAAATATGAGTGGAACAGCAACATCACAACTTACAATTAAGGACAAAATGAAAACACACACACACATAGAACAAACAACCAACCAGTAACATGTAAATAAGTAAATAAATAAACAAATAGATAAATGAACATAAACACACACAGACACCCGGATGTGGCGCATGCGCAGACTGAGCACACAACACACACACAGAAACAAAATGGCGTAGGACAGAACAAAGGAGAGGCACAGAAACAAAGAAAGGAATCCCCAGTCACTGAAGAGGTCACAGAGTGTGTGACGAAAGGACTATGACTATATATAAACAACTATCTGGTTGTGGAACCAACCAACTAACCAGAAATTTATAAATTTATAAACTTGTAAATTTATAAATATATAATAAATTGAAGTGAAAGCAACTGGTGCGTGTTTTTCTTATTGGCAACATGACCCTCCCAAAGTATAACAATATCGGTTTCAACACACGATTTAAGATAAAGAATCTTGCCAAACAAATTCAGAAACGAAATATATATATATATATATATATATATATATATAATACATATCCATCTTCAAGTATGTATGTGTGCATCTGTATATATATATACACACACGCGCGCGCATACACACACACACACGCACACACACACAGATATATATATATATATATATATATATATATATATATATATATATATAAAATAAGGAAAAGAATTACTTCATTTGTAGATCTAAACAATTTGATTTACTTTTATAAAATCATGATTTGGTACATCTATCAAATCATATCATAAAATTAAATCAAATTGTTTAGATCCACAAATGAAGTAATTCTTTTCCTTTTTTTAAATGTACGTAACTGTACCAAGGATTTCACACATTTTCCAATATATATGTATATATATATATAAATATATATATATATATATATATATATATATATATATATATATATATATATATATATATATATATATATATAACAAAGGAATTGTGGTAAGGAACCAGATGGACCATAACGCACCAGAGTACTCAATACTTAGGGTAGGAGAGTGGGAAATAGGAAAAAATATGACCCCGACTATGAGTCCAGAAATAGCCGTCGAAACGGCTTGAGCTCTACCGTCGGGGTCATACTTTTTCCTATATATATATATGGAGAATAGGGGATGTCTGTGTAGTTGGTAGTTAAGTTAGACTTAAAATGGAATGAAAATAAGAAGAAATCAGGAACGGGGCGGAGGGGAGGGGGCTCATCAGTTGTGTACTGAGGGGTCTCGCATATTTCGAGGAAAACTTCCCGCCCCACCGTTCTTGCTTTCTTCATTCTCATTCCATTTTTAAGCCTATATATATATATGTGTTTTGTTCCCGTTCCATTTTTCACTATATATATATATATATGAGAGTATTGAGAAGCGAAATGAAATGGCTGGTTTAAGTTAACAAGCGATGCAACAACACACAACACACGCACACACACACACGCAAACGAGACAACTACACACACACACACAGTAGCATTCCACCATACGAACATACTACACTGCCAATACAGATGAACAAGGCAACAACACACACACACACACACAACACACACACACTCAAGCGAGACAACAACACACGCACACACACACACAATAACATTTAACAAACAGGCAGAGAATGGACTGACAGCTAGCGCCATCCCACTCCCTCATTCGGCCGCTGACCTCTGTACGACCGACCCCATTTCACGCGCACGCGCGCTCTGCCGAATGCCTCAGATATTCAAATCAACAAACAGCGAAAGACGCGTTCCGAGTTGTCCGACAGACAACCTTTTCCCCCACCCCGGAAAAAACCCCAGTTGATGGATGTAAATCCGAAATATATAGGGACTATTAAATCTCTCCCAAGGTAACTCTCTCTTGTGTTGTTATTTTTATTTTTATCCTTTATACTCTTCCCTTCATTCTACACATCTCACACATCTTATACACACCACGCATCTCAACGTACACCCACTTACATCTCTCTCTCCACCACCGGACTTTGTTACCCGGAGATTTACCCACTTGCATTGTCGAGGCTTCCAAACGACTTAAAGATATTTACATATATATATATATATATATATATATATATATATATATATATATATATATATATATATATATATATATATATATATATATATATATATATATATATATATATATATATATATATATATTAGAATTGGTGCTCTGAAATAGCTATATATATATGAATGTATATATAGTGTATTTTGCAATACACTGTATGCTTAATTAAAAGCATTTCGAAGACCTTATGCTATTGTTTTAGAGTAGTGACAGACTCACTTACTTTAATTTCAGCAAACAGGGGGAGATAAAGCTGACAAGGCCTGGTTTCGCATTTATTGATGCTTACCAAAGCCAACTACTCCTCCTGTTTGCTGAAATCGTGGATGTTTGGTTCTTATAGAATTCTAGTAAATAATCAGGAACTGATTATACAGACCGGTTGCCGGTCAAGCAGAAATTGAAAATTAGAATTGGTGCTCTGAAATAGCCATATATATATAAATGTATATATAGTGTATTTTGCAATACACTGTATGCTTAATTAAAAGCATTTCGAAGACCTTATGCTATTATTTTAGAGTAGTGACAGACTCACTTACTTTAATTTCAGCAAACAGGGGGAGATAAAGCTGACAAGCCTTGCTGAAATTAATGTAAGTGAGTCTGTCACTACTGTAAAACAATAGCATAAGGTCTTCGAAGTTCTTTTAATTAAGCATACAGTGTATTGCAAGATACACTATATAT
>OZ024741.1:19739950-19807450 GCA_964016885.1 Eledone cirrhosa
TTATTTGCCTCTGTAAGAATGTTATAAATGGTCTAACTTAGGTCAACGACTATTTATTTATTTCAAAATCACCCACAATTACGGAAATAATTTCCTCTCTCTACTCCACATAAAAATCGAAAAAAAAAAAAAATACATGCTCACACACAATTACATTTTGTGTATAACATATTTACACGTTTATTGAGTGAAAAAAAAACAAATAGGGATTTTTGGCCAAACAACTTCACATTGCTGACAGAAGCGCGGCTTTCAACAAACTGTGAGTTATTTATTTGCCGTTCGTTCTCCCATTTTCCCCTGCGGAACGTAGGCAGTTTTCAGCCTTATACTTTCAAAGGCAATTTTGCTGTAGAAGTAACTTTCACCCTTTCTTTTTCACATAAAATGCCACCTAAAAAAAGAAGTCGCTTCGGTCGCCATACCGCGTCAGCGGCGGCGCAGAGGGCGATTACAGCAAACGAGCCCCCCGAGGAAACTGCTTTAAGACTTTCACAGAGCGCCTTACGTTCAGCGGAATGCAGAGCTGCTGAAAGTTTTCAACAACGCACCACAGGCCTAGCCAAGATGGCGTCATACGACGCCTCGAGACGTGCTGCGATGTGCGATTCGGAGCGGGCGATACGTCATTAAAAAAAAAACGCTTCTACTGCTGCTTCTAGGGCTTCAGAGGAACGCTGCGGCTATGACTGCTTCCATGGCTTCTGAAGATGCAGACGGGCGCTCCATTAGGATTGCAAGGGTGGCTTCTGCTACTGCTGCGAGAGCTTCCCACGACCCACAGGAGCAACATTCTACGTTGGAGTGGAACAGTCGACAACAAGAAGCTGCCCGCGGTGTGACGAGCCCCGACAGCCCATACTGGCACCTACGGGCTTTCAAGTATGAGCCCAACGTTAACTACTCGATGCGTGCCGACATAAATCTAGGGGAAATGCGCTTCAATTGCAAATTCTGCAATGCTAAAAAGTGAGCTGGAGAGCCACCTGCAATGTGCTGCTTAAACGGTAAGGTCAGCTTTCCCCCGCTTGGGGAACCACCAGAGACTTTGAAGGAACTACTTACTGGTTCTACCTCAAGGTCATCCAAATTCCTTCAACTCATCAGGAAGTACAATTGTGCGTTTCAAATGACTTCTTTCGGGGCTAACGTTGTCAGAGAAAGTGGTTGGATGCCTACTTTCAAGGTCCAGGGTCAGGTGTACCATCTTATTGGGTCGCTCCAGCCACTACAAAATCGCAAGCTTCGTTCCTTCAAATTTACTTCATTTCTAACTACAGTAGGCAAGTTGATGCGCGGTTCGGCGTTATTCCAACACCTGCAAACACTGACGCTGACACTTTTGAAAGGGACGTGCTGCTCAGTCTTCAATACATGCTTCATGAGCACAACAGTTATATTCGCAGTTTCAAATACGCATTGGAAACAAATCCTTCACCAAACTTCACCATTGTCATCGATGCTGACAAAAGACCTTCTGGGGAGCACGCACGCCGTTATAACGCTCCTTCGTGCAATGAAGTGGCCGTAGTTATCCATGGTGAACAGCACAATAAGCGAGACATAGTTCTTCAAAGCCGTGACAGTGGTCTTCGATGTATTAATGAGACGCATCGTTCATACGACGCCCTGCAGTATCCCCTTCCTTTTGAATACGGAGAAGACGGCTACCATTTCGGCATTCCTCAGCGCAAACCAAACGAGCCCACTGCTGCGACATCTAAAACTGTTTCATGCATGGCTTTATACTCATACCGCTTGATGACGAGGCCTAACGATTTCAGCCCCCTGCACAGGTCACGGGAACTGTTTCACCAGTTTGCAGTTGACATGGCTGCAAAGATGGAGTCGGAGAGACTGTGCTTCATAAAATTGAATCAGAAGCAGCTGCGCTCAGACTCCTACATCCATTTGCGTGACGGCATCAGGAATGACACTGACCCCCGAAACATTGGCAAAATGTGCATTCCCCCCTCAACCTATACGGGGGGTGGCGCGGTACATGCACGAGCGAACACAGGACGCTATGACGTTCGTTCGGCATTATGGGCGCCCCGATTTATTCATCACGTTTGCGTGTAACCCCAAGTGGGTTGAGGTTACGCGGGAACTTATCCCAGGGCAGAGGTACTGCCATCGGCATGATATTATTGCCAGGGTTTTCAGGCAGAAGCTGGCTAAGCTAATTGATCTAATAAAAAAAAAGGGAAGGTTTTCGGGCCTGTTAGGTGCCACATGTATACTGTTGAGTGGCAGAAGAGAGGGTTGCCACACGCGCAGATTTTGGTTTGGTTGGTCACCAAAATAGACCCTACAGTTATAGATGAGGTCATCGCAGCGGAAATACCGGACCACGTTGTTGACCGGCAGAGAGACGACATTATGAAGGCACACATGGTGCACGGTCCGTGCGGTGCCGGTTCTCAAGAGTTCTCTTCATGCCACAAGGACCATGTGTGCACTAAACGATACCCAAAGAGGTTTGTTGAGGAGACCCAGACCGGCGGTGACGGATACCCACTGTACAGACGAAGGCGGCCTGAGAACGGTGGATTCACTATGACGTTACGGGGTCATCAAGTTGATAATAGGTGGGGGTCCATTTCTGATGAAAACGTTCGACGCTCATATAAATGTGGAGTTCTGTCATTCAGTGAAGTCGATAAAGTACATATGTAAATATGTTAACAAGGGTTCCGACGCTGCCATGTTCGGCCTTCAAAACGACAATAGCAGGGACGAGGTCTCGGAGTACTTGGGAGGTCGATATATCAGCAGTGGTGAAGCTTTTTGGCGGATATTCGGGTTTCCACTTCACCAAAGGCACCCCGCCATCATACAACTAGCGGTTCATATGGAAAACGGTCAGTGGGCTTACTTTACTGAACTGACTGCTGCTCATTTGGCGGCCAATCCAAAAGAAACAACTTTGACTGTTTTTTTTACGCTTTGCCAACTTGACACATTTGCAAAAACACTTTCATATCCTCAGGTCCCGTCCTACTACGTGTGGTCAAACAACACTTGGGTGCGTAGGAAGTCAGGTCAGGATGTTGAAGGACATCCTGGTGTCAATTGTGACAGTTGTCTAGGAAGAGTGTACACTGTACCTCCCAACCAGCATGAGTGTTTTCACCTGCGTCTTCTCCTCCATGAGGTTTTTGGCCCACAAAGCTTTCGAGACATAAGAACTGTTGACGGTGAATTATGTGATACTTTCCGGGAAGCCTGCTTTAGGTGTGGCCTTTTGGAGGACGATTCACAATGGGGCGCCACTATGGCAGAGGGCGTTTTGTTGAAATCTCCTGAAAGACTAAGATCGCTTTTCGCTATTCTACTCCTATGGTGCGACTTGGGAGACCCGGCCTCTTTATGGCTTAGCTACAAAGATTACATGTCTGAAGATTTCCTGCGTCACGCTCAGTTGCTAAACCCATCGATGGAGGTCGGGTACAGTGACCTCATTTACAACAGGGTGCTGCTTGAAATCGAAGATACTGTTCTCGATATGGGCGGTAGTGCGTTGGCGGTGTTTGGCCTACCTTCAACAAACCGGGAAGGCGCAAACACTCTGTCTTCGGATTTGCTGCGTGAGAATCTTATAATGTTGACGAGCTTGCCCAGTACATAGCGGAGAATGAGCCAAAGTTCCTTCCAGAACAGAAATTCGCTTACAACTCCGTTGTTAATTCTGTCCGGGACAAAGCTGGGGGGATTGTTTTCCTAGACGCTCCTGAGGGACTGGGAAAACTTTTGTCACCAAATTAATATTAGCTGAGATTAGGCGAACAGAAGGCATTGCCTTAGCTGTGGCATCATCTGGAATTGCGGCTACTTTGTTGCCGGGCGGCAGGACAGCTCACTCCTATTTCAAGCTCCCGCTTGACTTAGCGAAGACTGAGACACCCACTTACAACAGCAGTAAGAGCTCCGATCAGGCAGAAGTGTTCAGACGATGCAAGCTTATCGTTTGGGACGAATCCACGATGGCCCACAGAGGTGCTCTTGAGGCGCTAGATAGAACTCTGAGAGACATCAAAGACTCTACGGCTCCAATGGGAGGCATAACACTTCTTCTTTCAGAGGACTTCAGGCAAACGCTTCCCGTTATTCCAAAGGGGACTAGAGCTGATGCAGTACGTGCGTGTCTTAAGTCATCCGCATTGTGGCCCCTGGTGAAGACTCTGAAACTTCACACTAACATGCGTGCTCATATGCGATGTGATATCGCATCAGCAGCATTTTCTCACACCCTCCTTGCACTTGGCGAAGGCAAAACGCCCGGGGATGAAAAGGGTAATATTGTCATTGACTCACTTTGTACCGTTGTTAGTACGCCTTCTGATCTCAGGGATGCAGTGTTCCCAGATCTCCAAGCAAATTATCAGAATATGGATTGGCTTGCCCAAAGGGCTATTCTGGCCCCGAGGAATAAAACTGTTAACCATATTAAAGATCAAATGCTAAAACTCATTCCTGGGGATGGCTACGTATATAAGTCTATCGATAGAACTCCTGACCCCGAGGACGTCATCAACTATCCAATAGAGGTACTAAATTCCTTTGAGCCCCCCCCCCCCCCCCGGATTACCCCCACACATTTTGAAACTTAAAGTTGGTGCCCCTATAATGCTCATTCGAAATTTGGTTCCGCCGAAACAATGCAATGGCACGCGTTTGATTGTTAAGTCCTTAGCTCCCAATCTGATTGAGGCCACGATAATCACAGGGGGGTGCGGTCGGGGCAAGGTTGTGCTCATACCGAGGATGCATCTTTTCCCATCAGGAGCAGACCTACCTTTCACATTTCGGAGGTCCCAGTTCCCGGTCAAGCCATGCTTTGCAATGTCAATTAACAAAGCGCAGGGACAAACACTGTCTGTCGCGGGAATACATTGGGGTGGGGTGGGGGCGTCTTTCTCTCATGGTCAGCTTTACGTTGGGTGCTCGCCGGTCAGCAGCAAGAGTTATTATTTCGCGTTCGTTCCGCAAGGAAAAACAAAAACACATTGTGTACAAGGAGGTTTTATAGGATTACCTCGATTCCTAATTTTATAACTTTTAGTACTTTCTAAGTAGGTTAACCTTCACTGCAGTGCACTGGACACTCCCCACCATCTGCCGTACAAAGGCTGATTCTCGCGGCGTTACAAAGCTTCATTGCAACTCCGACCCTACTCAAATATCAGCTGTTGCTCCTCACCAACCCCCGTTTGGTGGGACTCGGAGGACCGTGGACAGGTTAGTATTTCACCTCCGTACGACTCTCAAAGGGTCAACAATGCTTTAATGACGGGATTTACATTTTTAGGCGGTTCCCTGCAATTACTTCACACTTCACCAACACCTGGCCTCCGCTCAGCTCTATTTCCCTCCCTCCGTCGGCACAGCAGCAGGCTCATCTTCTACGTCCGGCGTACATGATGCACCAACCATACAATGACCCCTCTTCCTCTTTTTTGGTTGTCATAATTCGACAATATTTTCAGGCCCCTGTTTGCGATTCCCTCAATCCACCCCCTCTCCCGTTAAAACATGTCATGCAGAACAACTCCATCGCAGCTCTGTTGTTCGGCTGGCATCGTCTACTGTGAAACAATAAATTTGAACACTTCTTTGCACAGCGATAATATCAATAGGCGAAACTACAATTGTCACTGCTGGCGCAGCTCCTGCTTCGGCAGTGCAGGTTTGCAATTCATTCAACCAGTGCCTGGCAGACAAAAAAGTGCTGCCATAAAATGGATGGTGCAACCTAACTTTGGTAACTTACTGACCCCGAGCAACGCCGGGGTTTAATGCTAGTATATATATATATTGAATTATTTTCCCATATCTTACGTTAATTATTTTCCATCTTGACGTTATAGTCACTTATATATTATGAAATACTGTTGGCTTCTTGCTCACATTAATTTCTCTATTTTCATTTATATATATACTCGGAATTTTTCCTAGAGTGCTTAAAATTATTTGTGACTAATCCCGGTCTTTTTTTTTAAAAACCGCGATAATATTGCTATTTTGCTGAACTCCTTACATTTTGTAGAGTTTTTTCGGAATGTTTTTGACTGCTGTTTCTTGTAAATAGACATTCGTCTCATTCTGACGTCACCAGCCATGTCTCTCCATGTGTGTTTATTTTCATAATTCCGCACGAGATGAACTAACCTGCTTTTAAATTCCCTTTTTGGCATATTTTGGCAGTGGAACTTTTGGTTATCGCGTTGAGCTCTACTGAGGAACGACTCCAAACGTGACTAATCCCACTGAAAGGTTTCGTAAAATAGTCTTTTTAAGACTATATAGAGCATTTGTAGTTTTTCCAAATTGAAGGATGAGTATTTAAACTTTATTTTATTCTGAGTTAAGACTCTATTGGTTTTTCCCCTGGATTTCACAAAATCTGTGGATAAAATCTCTGTCTTGATTTTTTTTTGATTGAGTTTGAATTATTTTCTCATATCTTACGTTAATTATTTTCCATTTTGACGTTATAGTCATTTATATATTATGAAATATTGTTGGCTTCTTGCTCACATTCATTTCTATATTTTCATTTATATATATATATATATATATATATACAGGCTGTCCACAAAAAAATGTATACCCACCTTGATTACCTGTAGAGTCAATATTTATTAGAATGCACAGCCTTTGTGTATATATTTTGGGGACATTGTAGTGGATAGCCAGCTTTCGTTTGCGCATGCGCAGAATTGCGGAGGTCAATTGTTGACCACAGGGGAACGGGTAGGGGATTCAAGAACACACGCATTGTCCGTTCCCTTGTTGTTTCATTTCGGATTGCCTCGGGAACGTAACCTTATTATATAATAAGCTGTCTGATGATGTCACGGCACTGGGTACACAGAATCGTGTGGCCACTGTCGTCATTGAAATATGTATCACAGCATTACCAATAAAGGACTTTAACATCTGAAACTACTTCGCATTTTCTCTCTCTCCTATATATATATATATATATATATATATATATATATATATATATATATATATATATATATATATATATATAGAGAGAGAATAAGGAAAAGCGAAGTAGTTTCAGATGTTCAAGTCCTTTAATAATAATGCTGTGATATATATTTCAGTGGCGACACTGGCCACACTGTTCTGTGTGCGAGTGTCGTGTCATCATCAGACAGCTTGTTACATAATAAGGTTATGTTTCCGAGGCAATCCAAATTGGATCGACATGGGAACGGATGAATTGCGTGTTTTGGGGTTTTTCATCCGCTCCCTTGTGAGTAACAATTCACCCCCACCGGCCTGCGCAAGCGCATGTCCGAAGGAGGTTGACCATTAGCCACCGCAGATTTCAACGAAATGTGCTTAGTCAGTTCACCCTGTCAGCCAAAACAATGGCCCACCAATGCCTGTACCATATTTTACTGCTACCCATCACGGCTGTGGTAGTCAGCCGAGAGCCAGAGGGGATGGGAGAGTGTTAGTTTTTACAGGTCATAATACTACCCCTCACTAAGCGTTGACGGTACGACTGACCATCACCTTATGAGGAAAAATAAACTTATTCTAGGTATCATGGTTTTACGTTGGAAGTTAAGAGTGAGAGTTGCAAATAAAAATTAAAATCCTAAATCAAATATCAGAAATTATAAATTAAACAATTAAGAAATTAACAATTAGAAATTAAAGAATTAAAAAAAAGAATAAAAAAAATTCTTTTCAGGTGATAATTCGATTTGAGGTGAGTAAAAATATAGACTGAAGTGAGTAAATAATATGGAGAGAGGTGTTTAAGTAATATGTTCTGAGAGGGATTCTAGTGTCACAGTTACTCTATCCACATATTGAACGACGGTGTCGTACATTATAACTACAGGGCTCCAGGCATTAGTGAATCTGGTACACAGTCCTAATTTCCATCACATGGAACAAAATCAAAGAAAAACAGACATAAAGTACACAAAAGAAAAGAACAGAACCAATAGTGAATAAATGCAAAAACACAGAGTACATATATGCAAAATGATCCATATGATTGTCCATCTGTCCATGTATAGATTGAATTGAGGGGGCCTCTGTTCAAATGCGATTTGGTGCAGGAAAATAGGGGTTTATCCTATTATTTGTTTCCGCGTATTTATCCTGCCGAAAGTTACTATTATGTCCGTCCAGTGTAAGAGGTTTCCCATGGTAGAGGGAATTTCCGGGGTAGCTTATGGTTGGTTCCTCTCTTCTCCACCATATAGGTTACATCGTAAAGCGCTCAACTAATTGGAGCTAAATTATATATACATATATATATGTATCCACACGCTTACAAACGTACAAACAAACACACACACACACATTTGAATACATATATATACATTATCATCATTATTGTTTTTATGTTATGCTATTGGTGTTTTTGTTGTTGTTATTGTTTGTGTTGTTGTTATTGCTTGTGTTGTTGTTGTTAATGTTCCCATCAGAAATATAATGCGTCATATCATTTCAGAAACAAATCAATTGTTTTTTTCAAGCTATAATCTTGTGATATGTATTCGATCAACACTACCAGATATATATGTTTGGGCGCAGTGCCAGATTCCTCTCGTAACATAACATTTGCTACAGACGCCGCCACTTCAAGGACCCTATACTAACTACTTTATCTTTATGTCACATTTGTTTTTAATTTAGGGTCTCTTTAGGACCCAATCTGCCATTATTTAGTCTCATAGGGTGGTGGATTGGCAGTATCGACCTTTTATGGTCTGAGTTCAAATCCCGCCGAGGTTAACTTTGCCTTTCATCCTTACGGGGTCGATAAAATAAAGTACCTGTAATGCACTGGGATAATTTCTGGCCTTGTACCAAAAGTAGAAACAATTATTTATGGTACAGGAATATGCATGCATGAATAGTCCCGTAAAACCTGTAGGAGTTGTAGGGGCATCGTATTGACATACAACATTTCTTTGGCATTTTAAAAACTGGCGGAACCCATCTCCTCTCATGGCCTGAATACAGCAGATTTCTTCCAGAGGAGGATAGAGAGAGAGAGAGAAAGAGAGAGAGAGAGAGAGAGAGAGAGAGAGAGAGAGAGAGAGAGAGAGAGAGAGAGAGAGAGAGAGAGAGAGAGAGAGAGAAAGAAATATAGCCGAAGAATCGACCCCCAGAACTAGATTGGTACACATTTTATCGACTTTGAATGGATTAACGGTAAAGTTGACCACGGCGACATTTAAAGTCAGAGATCAGAAACGTAGAAAGTATTCTATCCGACGTTCTAATGATTCTACCAATTTATATTGTTTAATTTGTGTAGTAAATGTTTTATATTTAATAGCCCTTGCCCTTTCCCTTCTTTTCTTTACATTTATGGTATTTATATTCCTCTCTTCTACTTTCCTATAAAGCCAGATCTGCCCCTCTTCACCCTCTGCTCTCAATTTTTACTTAATTTTGTTTGTTAACAGATAACAAAATATTTCCATCATTGTATAACTTCTGTAAAAAATAGTTGACGTAATATATTTATATATAACAGATAACAAAATATTTCCATCATTGTATAACTTCTGTAAAAAATAGTTGACGTAATATATTTATATATAACAGATAACAAAATATTTCCATCATTGTATAACTTCTGTAAAATATAGTTGACATAATATATTTATATATAACAGATAACAAAATATTTCCATCATTGTATAACTTCTGTAAAATATAGTTCACGTAATATATTTATATATAACAGATAACAAAATATTTCCATCATTGTATAACATCTGTAAAATATAATTGACATAATATATTTATATATAACAGATAACAAAATATTTCCATCATTGTATAACTTCTGTAATATATAGTTGACATAATATATTTATATATAACCGATAACAAAATATTTCCATCATTGTATAACTTCTGTAAAATATAGTTGACATAATATATTTATATATAACAGATAACAAAATATTTCCATCATTGTATAACATCTATAAAATATAGTTGACATAATATATTTATATATAAGAGATAACAAAATATTTCCATCATTGTATAACATCTATAAAATATAGTTGACATAATATATTTATATATAACAGATAACAAAATATTTCCATCATTGTATAACATCTATAAAATATAGTTGACATAATATATTTATATATAACAGATAACAAAATATTTCCATCATTGTATAACATCTATAAAATATAGTTGACATAATATATTTATATATAACAGATAACAAAATATTTCCATCATTGTATAACATCTATAAAATATAGTTGACATAATATATTTATATATAACAGATAACAAAATATTTCCATCATTGTATAACATCTATAAAATATAGTTGACATAATATATTTATATATAACAGATAACAAAATATTTCCATCATTGTATAACATCTATAAAATATAGTTGACATAATATATTTATATATAACAGATAACAAAATATTTCCATCATTGTATAACATCTATAAAATATAGTTGACATAATATATTTATATATAACAGATAACAAAATATTTCCATCATTGTATAACTTCTGTAAAATATAGTTGACATAATATATTTATATATAACAGATAACAAAATATTTCCATCATTGTATAACTTCTGAAAAATATAGTTGACATAATATATTTATATATAAGAGATAACAAAATATTTCCATCATTGTATAACTTCTGTAAAATATAGTTGACATAATATATTTATATATAACAGATAACAAAATATTTCCATCATTGTATAACTTCTGTAAAATATAGTTGACGTAATATATTTATATATAACAGATAAAATATTTCCATCATTGTATAACATCTGTAAATTATAGTTGACATAATATATTTATATATAACAGATAACAAAATATTTCCATCATTGTATAACTTCTGTAAAATATAGTTGACATAATATATTTATATATAACAGATAAAATATTTCCATCATTGTATAACATCTGTAAAATATAGTTGACATAATATATTTATATATAACAGATAACAAAATATTTCGATCATTGTATAACATCTGTAAAATATAGTTGACATAATATATTTATATATAACAGATAACAAAATATTTCCATCATTGTATAACATCTATAAAATATAGTTGACATAATATATTTATATATAACAGATAACAAAATATTTCGATCATTGTATAACTTCTGTAAAATATAGTTGACGTAATAAAACTGAAACAAAAAAATCTTTAAAGAAATTAACACTTAGCAGTTTACATTATAGCTAATTACTATTCATGTTTTGGGGTCTTTTGAGAAACCTGGACCAACCACGTCTATGCAATGTTACTTTAAAGTCAGGTGAATGATGAACCACCTCCCAGAAGGTCACGATTCTTGGAGGCAATCATCAATGAGAACATGCATTTATTCCCAAGATTCCTCTGATCCCTTCCTTTCAAATTCTCCAGACTTCAGTTCCCCGTTAGAGCCAGTTTTGCTATGACCATAAATAAGGCTTAGGGTCAGAGTCTCAAAGTTGTAGAATTGAATATGAGAGATGAGGGAATCGGTTTTTACCCATGGCCAGTTATATGTATGTTGTTGACGAGTGGGATCACCTAGAAATATTCATATACTATACACAAACGGTAAAACGGAGAATCTGGTGTATCTAGAAGATTGTTTTACTGTTTCTTCTTTTTTTTCGTCAAACACACACACACACACACACACACACACACACACACACACACACACACACACACACACACACACACACACACACACACACACACACACACACACACACACACACACACACACACACACATCTACCACGGTCTTGCCTCACACTGTGAACCAGACAACGCATCGAATACCTTCGTTTTCTCTTCTGCCGGTCTCCTCTTATCCTCTGTTTACCCGGGCGAAGCTGGGTACTTCAGCTAGTATTACAGAAACGGAGATAATGATGTCAATACAACTAATAAATCTGTTATACGTGCTATTTTAATAAATGTAATTAGCAGAGACTATTTCATGTAAACCATAACGCAAGTGTCCGGCTTGTTTGGACATCCATGCCTAACATTTGAACTCTTTCTTGCTTTTTAGACATCGCATATATATACATTCCATATATTATACATATAAAAAAAAAGAGAGTGTGTTAGATAGATAGATGGATAGATATACATACCGATATGTGTTTCTTCTAAGATGGCTTACGAGCAAGCAATTAAACAATATATCCACTTGTAAATTTAGATCTAACTTTCCAAGCTCTTCTATTCTTTATCTCAACCTCTAAGGCTCCGATGACAGTTTCTTTTTTCCCAGTACTTGAAGATTTCCTTCTTCAAGTCAGTATAAAATATATTTATTTCTCCTTGTATTTCTAAACTCTGGTATCAAGTGGACATGTATATTACCAGGCACACTTTCGTCTCCCTATCATCGACTATACCAGTTACATATAGATTACAGATCAGCTTATTGTTATTTCTGTAAGGTAGCTATGTCTATCCATATTGGTAATATGTCGACTTCTCTAAAAGAGTGCAGGTGTACTATTCCATTCGTTACAAATAGATATATGATAGGGACATTCCCTATCTGCCACAATCTTTATAATACAACAAATAGTTCTGAGTAATTCCTTAGATTTTCACCAAACATCTGCAGAACGTCACAGAAATGACGAATTGCCATGTCGATAATAAGATTGTTATTATTATTGAAGGGCAGTGGATTGGCAGTATCGGTAGAGAGTCGGACGCCATGCTTTGCAGCAAAGAGTTACGGTCCTTTATAGTCTGAGTTCAAATGCCGCCGAGAATAACTTTGCCTTTCATCCTTACGGAGTCGATAAAATAAAGTACCAGTAATGTACTGGGATAATTGCTGGCCTTGTGCCAAAAGTAGAAACAATTATTATTGAAGGCGGCGAGTTGGCAAGTTGTGGTAAAGTGTCAGAATCGGTAGAGCGTCGGGAATAATATGATGGGTAGTATATAATTACACCTTTTTAAGTTCTGAGTTCAAATCCCGGTCATATCAACTTTGTTTTTCATCATTCCGAGGTCGGTAAAAGAAATCACCAATCAACTAATGGCGTCGTTATAATTGACTTCACCCACCCCCAAAATTGTTAGAAGTCAACTTACTTTTCACCCTCTATTCTTCCCCCTCTCTTTCATCCTTGACCTAATAGTCCTTGCTTTTCCCCACTTTTCCTCTCGTTTATGGCATTTATAGTCCTTTCCTCTACTTTCCTATACAACCCGGTCTGCCTTTCTTTACATCTTCCACCATGATCGACTTTTTTTCCTCATCAAATTGCTGGCCTTGTGCCTAATTTTCAATCTATTATTAAGGATGAAAGTAGCGAAACCCATAAACGTGAACGAATATACACGCAGTGTGTACCAGAGAGAACGTAGCTCTGTGGGATTACTCGAGTGACGCTAGGTAGAAGCTGGTGGATTAGTAGAATCCTTGAGAATTCATGTAAGATCCTTGAAATTCTGATTTCAAATATTGCAGAGGTTAACTTGCAGAGGTTAATATACCAGTAATGCATTGAAGTAGATTTAATCGACTTTTCCCGCCCCCCAAATTGCTGGACTTGTGCTTAAATCAGAAAACATTATTTAGGGTGGTGGAATAGCATCATAGTTAGAACGTCGGACAACATGCTTGATGGCATAAAGTTATGTCCCTTTACGTTCTGAGTTGAAATCCCACCGAGGTTAACTTTGACTTTCATCCTTATGGGATAGATAAAATAAAGTACCAGTAATGCACTGGGGTCGATTTATTCGACTTTTCCCTCCCCCAAAATTGTTGGCCTTGTGTCTAAATCAGAAACCGTTATAATTTTTAGTAGGGCGGTGGATTGGCAGTATCTGTAGAGGGTCAGACACCATGCTTTGCAGCATAGAGTTATGGCCCTTTACGGTCTGAGTTCAAATCTCACCGAGGTTAACTTTGCCTTTCATCCTTAAGGGTTGATAAAATAAAGTACTAGTAATATACTGGTAAATTGCTGGCCTTATGCCAAAAGTAGAAACAATTATTAGTTGTGTATGTGAGGCCGGGTAGCAGCAGTAGTAGTAGTAGTAGTAGTAGTAGTAGTAGTAGTAGTAGTAGTAATGGTGGTTGTGGTGGTAGTAGTTGTAGCAGGAGCACTAGTAGTAGTAGTAGTAGCATAAGTAGTAGTATAGTAGTAGTTGTGGTGGTCGTAACAGTAGTAGTAGTAGTAGTAGTAGTAGTAGTAGTAGTAGTAGTAGTAGTAGTAGTAGTAGTAGCTGTGAAAAAAAGTGATATTTCGGTCAACAAAGTTTCGACATATCACGCTATTCTACAATTAAATCTGTAGTTACTAAAAGATCACTGATCTCACTTTTAAAACCGTGTTATGTACGCCAGACAATATATATAACTCCCCCAACTCCCCCTCTCTCTCTTTCCACACACACACACACACTCATTAACACATACACACACACATTCATTCTTTCTCTCTATGTGTGTGTATATATATATATATATATACATATATACATATATATATATATATATGAAAGACGTAAAATAAGAAAATTTTAAAAATTAAAAATCAACTTACTTACTAAAATTTTCACTCCAACTAATTAGTTTCTGTAAGGGGATAAATATAGTTACGTAATATAACTATAGTTGGAGTGAAAATTTTAGTAAGTAAGTTGATTTTTAATTTTTAAAATTTTCTTATTTTACGTCTTTCATATAATTGTTCTGCATCCCCCTGCATAGAATCACAAAGGTACTAAGACATAACATATATATTTGCTAGCATGGGTGTACATCTGTACACATATGTTGGTAGATGTACTAATTCTCTATATTTATCTCCAAATTATTTGTTGAGCAAAACTTGCCAAAATTTACTGCTGATTCATGGTAGTAGTAGGCTCTTGTCATAATACCACCCCGCTCCTAACTGATTAACCTCAGTGTCACGTGATTGATTCTTTAGAATCTGCCACTGACCAGAGGCAGTGAATTTTTTCAGTGCTCTGGAATTTAGTCCTTGCTAGCTTTATTCCATCCACTGAATTATTATTTTTATATGGGTTCCTAGTGTCCGCGCATCCCCTGGGAACTTAGCTGAGAATAGACTCCCTGATGACGTAAGGAATTCTCTATAGTTATATTACGTAACTATATTTATCCCCTTATAGAAACTAATTAGTTGGAGTGAAAATTTTAGTAAGTTGATTTTTAATTTTTAAAATTTTCTTATTTTACGTCTTTCATATAATTGTTCTGCAAAGTACCACAAAGGTACTAAGACATAACATATATATTTGCTAGCATGGGTGTACATCTGTACACATATGTTGGTAGATGTACTAATTCTATATATATATATATATCATAAAGTATGTCCATAGAATCATTTGATAAAATATATACACCATTTTTTAATCTATTTCTGGCGGGGATCGCTTTGGAAAATTACCTGTCCTATGAGTTTGTCTCCTGATGAGTTCGAAACTCGAGATTTTATCCTTAATAGGATATCTCAAAACGCGAACGAAACCCCAGGGTAGGGACATAATCATGGTAAGAGTGTACGCATTTCTTCTAACTTTAAATTTATACCTAATTGTGTATGGTTGACGGTATATTTAGTCGATTTCTACATGCTGTTGAAATGTTGGGTAAATATTCTATTGCGGTCGGCCGCGAAAAGGCTCCTGTCGTTTATTTATCAAATATTTCTTCATAGGAGCCTTTATTCTTATAGCCTGGTCTAATTGATTTTTTTTATGTGGTTAATTATGCTAATTGGGAGAGGAAATGGTGTATATATATTATCAAATGATTCTATGGACATACTTTATGATATATTGCTCTGATTATTTAATTTATTAATTCTTCATTGAGCCACATCGTGAATAGTTGCCACATATATATCTGTGACTTTGTTTAGTTTGTGTATATGTAAATCTTTATATATATATATATATATATATATATATATATATATATATATGTGTGTGTCTATATATCATATTTAATATAGAAATGGCCTCTATAGGACTAGAACTATTTTATTCAAAAGGAAAGCTTTCCTGGTGATTTCTTTTGAATGAAACATTTCTAGTCCTGTAGAAGCCATTTCTATATTAAACTTGATGTTTACACTCTACTAATGTATTGAGTACCTTACTAACTGTGGTTTCCCCCGATTGAACTCGGGATTCACGCCCACGCACGCACGCCCCCACGCCCCCCCCCCCCACATATATATATATATATATATATATATATATATATATATATATATATACTACCCAAATTACCCGCGCCTTGCTGCGTTTCACACATTTTTTTTTTGTAAGAAAATGATGATTGATTTTAAATCAGTGATATAATTTATGGAGAAAAACTCTGCATTTCAATCTTACTCAATGTAAAATGTAATGCATGAAAAATTGGAAAACATTATTTTTTGTAATATATCAAATCAAAATTACATTATTAAATCTTATTCTTATTTTGTTTCTTGTAAATATTTTTTTTTAAATATCAATTCAAAACTTTTGTGAATAGGCATCATATCTTGTCATTTACCTATGGTTTAAATATCATATAAATCGAAGGGAAAAAACTTTCAGTGGGGTTTTCTGCCCCCGGGGAACCCTTTGATTAAAATGAAATATACTTATCCAAGTACCCTGGGCAATGTAGTTTCAGAATATATATGGTTCAGAATATATATGGTTATCCAGAAAATTAGGATGTTTCACCTCGAAATATTTTTGGAGGTCTGGTGTACAAGCGCAAACGCACGTGGTTTTCCATAATATTACGGCTCCTTTTGTTGAGCTAAATTTTAATCCCGTATAAACGGCTGTTATTTCTAGCACCATGAATATGGGGATAGCTAATGAGCTGGAAAACCACGTGCGTTTGCGCTTGTACACCAGACCTCCAAAAATATTTCGAGGTGAAACATCCTAATTTTCTGGATACCTGTTGATGAACACAGAAAATGGAATCTTTCACTTTTTTATACTATCGCTGTGAAACTTATTTGGGTTTTGAAATTCAAATTTGTCTGCGGAACAGGTTTGGATTTTGAGATTTAAATTTGTCCAGGTATCACGGTTATTACCAATATGGGTTTGTTTTTATTGATTTATTATTTTAAATCGAGACAGGCAAACTATATTTATTTGAATTAGTTTATTTCATTCTAGCTAACTTACTCATTTACAATACAAACACTTATGTGTTTATCATATATTAATTTATATTACTTGTATTTCACGGCTCAGAAATGCTTCTTTCTTTGAGCTAATTAATTGTAAAGGACTGCTTGAGTTTATAACTCTAAATATAATATAATATATATATATATATATATATATATATATATATATATATATATATATATATATATATATATATATATATATATATATATCAATGGAACGAAGATCGCTGATATTAAGTCAACGGTCTCCGGCCATTGTCTAGCTCACTCATTGAATCTGCCGAATTGCAGTAATACAAATGCAACCAGCTGTTCAGAGTGCACACATTTTAGATAATCGCAGTTACGGTGGCTGTGTTTTGGTAGAGATAAAAGTAAAAATCTCGACTCCTATACGATATTGTTTCTGTGCAACATAACTTCACAAATGCAGATATTAAATGTTCAGATATTTACGTAACCGGGCAATTTCATTTCTTCAGCAGGCAGCCCCAGTCACTAGATCAGTCTATACATTGTGTGTGGTAGCCATTACCACTGTATAGGGTATCCAGTAGTTCTTGCTAGTCTCACACTCTGCCTCTAATGAGAAGCAGAGGAGGGCTTCTGTAGCATACAAAAACATGTAATTTCGTGGTTGAATTCAAACAAAGGAATTCGCACCCAAAGAAGAACTCAACCATTTTATTGTATATATGCATATATACATAGCGAGGTATATACATATATACATATATAGATATACACAATAATAAAATGGTTGATTTGTGATACAAGTCAAACAATCAATACTCAATATTTAATATTAGGCAACACAAACAAGAAATATTGAAAAGTCTAACATTATCCAGGCGAGTCAAATCAGTGCAGCTGGGATTATAATATAAAAGTAACGAAGATCGCTGTATAACTCAACGGTCTCCGGCCAACTTCTAGATCACTGAGTGAATCTGCCGAATTGCAGTAATATAACTGTAACCAGCTGTTCAGAGCGTACACACACACACACACACACACACACACACACACACACACACACACACACACACACACACACACACACACACACACACACATATATATATATATATATATATATATATATATATATATGTAATAGGAAAAGAGTCATGACCCCGACGGCTGAGCTCTGACCGTTTCGACAGCTAGATCGGAACTCATATATATATGTTTATATAGCTAGATCCTAACTATATATATATATATATATATATGTGTGTGTGTGTGTGTACGCTCTGAACAGCTGGTTTCAGTTGTATTACTACAATTCGGCAGATTCACTCAGTGATTTAGACGTTGGCCGGAGACCGTTGAGTTATATATAAGCATACCAAAATTATGTCTCTACCCATGAGATTTCATTCGCTTTTTGGAAATTTCTGATCAAAGATAAATTCACAAGTTTCGAAATCATCAAGAAACAATTGGACAAAGATTTTTCTTAAGTGATCCCTGCCAGAAACGAATTCAAAATGGCTAAGAACTGTGACGTGGCTAGTGGTCAAGTCAGAAAGTTTGTGATTGGTGCATTACGGCGAGTGGGCTGGACGTACTTTCTTGTATATTGCTCTGATTGTTGATTATTTAATTAATTAATTCGTCATTGAGCCACACCGTGAAAGTTTGCCAAAAACATATATATATATATGGCTCTGTCTAGTTTATGTATATGTAAATCTATATATTTTATAATTTCCCATATGGTTGAGAAACAATTAAGGCAGTATTCGGCTGCTCTTTCTAGTAACCAGCCCACTCGCTGTAAGGCACCAATCACAAACTTTCTGACTTGACCACTAGCCACGTCACAGTTCTTTGCCATGGCTCTGTCTAGTTTATGTATATGTAAATCTATATATTTTATATATATATATATATATATATATATATATATTTAATATAGAAAGGCTTCTATATTAAATGTTTATTCTCTGCTTTCTTTTGAGTACCTTACTTACTGTGGTTACCCCCGATTGAACCCAGGATAAACTTATATATATATATGTCCAGATAACCTCAGTCTCCTCTGTGCTACTCTCGGGCTGACTTTTGGGAGGCTCCCGTACAGCTCTGAGTTCTTCATCCTCAGTGTATACTGATTAATGTTCAGAGCCATCCTCAGCGTTCTCGTGAAACACCCATCCACCATATGAGTAAGTTTCTTGGTCAGTGTCCAAGTCTCAAGCCCGTACAGCAGCACAGACTCCACTATAGCAACAAAGAGACTGATCCAAGAGGAAGACCAAGGTTAATATATGTTGATGTCCTAAAGACAGATACTGGTCTCTTGGAGACGCTGGACATGGCAGCGATAATGAGGGACAGAGACCACTAGAGAGAACTCGCCCAGGGATCTCGAGAATTTTACCCGCCCTATATATATATATATATATATATGAGGGTGTTTTTGCTTGAAGCATTATGAAATGTGTAAAATATGTAGTTTAGAAAGCCACAACAATGCAGATGGGAAATCTCGAGGTAAGAAGTGAGTGAGAAATAGGAGAAAAGTGAAAATTGAGAGAAACGAAAATGAAAACAAAACAAAGGTAGAAGGGTTACCGTAGTGGAGATTTAATCCCAATATTTCGGGCTCAACCCTTCTACCTTTGTTTTGTTTTCATTTTCGTTTCTCTCAATTTTCACTTTTCTCCTATTTCTCACTCACTTCTTACCTCGAGATTTCCCATCTGCATTGTTGTGGCTTTCTAAACTACATATTTGATATATATATATATATATATATATATATATATATATATATATATATATATATATATATATATATATATATATATATATATATATATATATATATATATATATATATATATATATATATATATATATATATATATATATATATATATATATATATATATATATATATATATATCAATCGGGGATAACCACAGTCAGTAAGGTACTCAATACATTAGTAGAACGTAAACATCATTTTTTATATAGAAATGGCTTCTACAGGACTGTTTCATTCGAAAGATATTATCAGGCTTTCCTGATGATTTCTTTTGAATAAAACAATTCTAGTCTTGTAGAAGCCATTTCTATATTAAACTTTGTATATATAAATATATATATATGTATATATATATATATATATATATATATATATATATATATATATATATATATATATGTGTGTGTGTGTGTGTGTGTGTGTGTGTGTGTGTGTGTGTGTGTGTGTGTGTGTGTGTGTGTGTGTGTGTGTGTGTGTGTGTGTGTGTGTGTGTGTGTGTGGATGTGTTGTAGTTTGTTTGAAGCATTGTGGAATAAGAAATACAAATATAACTAGGAAATAAGTTTAATTATTTGGAAGCCTAACAATTCGTGTGAGATTACAAGTGCCAAGTGAATATATATATATATATATATATATATATATATATATATATATATATATATATATATATATAATTGGAGGCTTAGTAAAATCGAATCTTTGGCGCTGTGCAAGCAAATTCGACCTACGATATGAATGAGTTAGCAAAGCACTCGACAGGGTAGGTCCTTAGAGTAATAACATACGTTTAAATAGCTTGACAAATTGAACATTGTGGTAGGCAAAATCTAACACACAATACCAAAGCAACGAAAGAACTAACAGGTTGAGAAAAATACACCTGGACAAATCAAACGTTATACGTTTAAAGTATTTCTATGAATCCGAAATCAAATATCAGACTTACGTAACTGGCAAGCTCGTGGTATTCATGATCGAACAGAGGATTCATTTCATCAACAGGATTTCGTTGTACCAAAGAACGGGGCGAAATACCAAATGTTGCAACTAGCAGCAGCGAATCGAACATTTAGTTGTCACGCGTTATTTCCAACAAGGGAAATAACCTCCGACCTTTGGCGGGTCAATCTATATATATATATATATATATATATACGTGCCAAGTTAATATATATATATAAGCCGTACGTTAAAACTGTTCACAATACAGACCACTCACAACCTCTAACTGGATTACCTAAAAGGATAACTTCTTATCCCATATATATATACATATATATATTTCTTTGTTCATTCATGTTAGGAAATCAACATATCTATGACCGTGAGTGCATATAGTAGAATCCATGTCTAGTGAAGAATTCTGTAAGGGTAAAGACGAAATTTAAGTATATCAGTCACGTGTTTGTCTCTAGGGGTAGACTTAAGTTCTATAAAAGAATGGCTAGTTGATAGCTGATTGAGTTTGGCTTCTGAACACTAGTTTCTATTTCTCTGTATAGTTTGCCGTCCTCAGCTAAAATGTCCGAGAAGTATAAGAATAGAAAGATATTTAGTTGAACTGTTGATGTATTTTTGTTTTAATATTTTCCTCTGACCCATATACGATTTTTATCCTTGTATTACATGCATATATATAGAGGATGTCCCTCCAAAATGTATACACTCTTTGATTACCTGTATAAGCAATATTTATTAGAATGCTGTTGAAGTGTGTATACATTTTGGGGGGACACCTTGTATTTATATGTCTTGATACATTTACACATGTTTTGACACCCTTTCAAAGATGCTTCTTTGACTTTACACACCGTTCTACCTCACCTTTCTTCACTAATCTATCAACCCATTATTTCTCATAAATATACTGACTTCGCCCACCATAATGTACCCTAGTATTGTATTTGAACTGTAATAATTTATTTAGACATTAGTCATTTCTGGCTATTATGCCTAATTTTACCTTTTTCTTGCACTAAATTTTAGCCAACACCCATTTCCATTTAGAACCTAAATTCAACTTACTTCTATCTGCTGCTCCCTATTACATATATCTATATCATGAAAGTGTAGGGCAATAACAGCTAAATTATCTGCATTACTCCTTATTAAAAGACATTCTTACACCATTATCACAAACTTAACATTTACCGAAAACCTCGTGCGAAGGCGTGGTACATACTATCAACTCATACTCAATTACGAATGATAGGTGTAATTTTAGTGTATATATATATGTGTGTGTGTGTGTGTGTGAGACAGGCAGAGAGAGAGAGAAAGAGAGAGAGTGAGAGTGTGTGTGGGTGTGTGTGCATGTATTATATATACTTGTGTGTATGTGTTGTATGACTGTCCGTTTTTTACATTTATTAAGGATTTCCCAAAGGCCCTAAGTTCAGCTTGGACCCAATATATGTCTATATCATCAAAATATGCGCCAATAACAATTAAATCCTTTCATTATTTCTAGACCATACTTTGTAGCATAGAGTTACGGCCCTTTACTGTCTGAGTTCAAATCCCGCCGAGGTTAACTTTACCTTTCATCCTTATGGGGTCGATAAAATAAAGTACCAGTAACGTACTCGGGTCGATTTAATCGACTTTCCCCTCCCCCAAATTACTGGCATTCTGCCTATACTAGGAATCATTATTTCTATCAAAACTATTGGCAGTATCGGTAGAGGGTCGGACGCCATGCTTTGCAGCATAGAGTTACGATCCTTTATGATCTGAGTTCAAATTAGGCCGAGGTTTACTTTGCCTTTCATCCTTACGGGGTTGATAAAATAAAGTACCAGTAACGTATTGGGTAATTTTGCTGGCCTTGTGCCAAATGTAGAAACAATTATTTCTATCAAAAGATATTCTTGTTCCATCACCACAAACCCAACATTTACCTAAAGCTGTTTTCAGGACCTACTCATGTATCTACAAGTGTAAGTCCTACAATTTATATAGGATCTCTATAGGGCTACATAACATAGAGCCCTATCTTCCATATCATAAGAACATGCCTGATAAAAGTACAAGCTACCGTCTAAAAGCCTGATATTTCCGTTCAAGCAATAATCAATATTAGGATAATGCCCCTTGGTACAATCTGAGTAAACAACAACCAACATCAACGATATCGACATTACCGTCTGCTCTACTTATATTAATTCCACCAATATATAATATATAAACACACACACAGTCACACACACACACACACACACACACACACACACACACACACACACACACACACACACACACACACACACACACACACACATATACATACATACACACACACACACTCAGTCCATAGGAGGAGTTAAGTATAATTAGTTATAATAGACAGGTTTATATGCAGTTAAGTTTGGTCGGGTTATACAACCCAACTCATTCAGCCTTTTTTATATAACAGGCTGTATAACCCGACGAAACATAACTACATATAAATGTCACTGTTGTAAATAATTATATATATATATATATATATATATATATATATATATATATATATATATATATATATATATATATATATATATATATACAGGAAAATGTGCAGGACCTCGACGGCAGAGCTCAAGATATTTCGACGGCTATTCCTGAGTACAGAAATAGCCGTCGAAACGGCTTGAGCTCTGCCATCGGGGTCCTGAACATTTTCCTATTACCCACTCTACTACCCAAAGTATCGAGTACTCTGGTGCGTTATGCTCCATCTGGTTCCTTACCACACTTCCTTCGTTATATATATATATATATATATATATATATATATATATATATATATATATATATGTATATATATATAAATGAAAAATGGCGAGCTGTGTTGTTGCAAATATGACATATATATAATACGGAATTAGAAATAGAAGCCAGGACTATCCATCATCAGTGGTCTACTAGCTATCATAGGTATTTCTTCGCATTACAAACCAGACACCTCTGGCTAGGGCAATACAATAATTAAATTAAGTTATTGGGATTAAAAGAGTTGGGTGGAGAAAGAGAGACAGGTAAACAAACACGAATGGTGAGGCAACGTAAAGAGAGGAAAAAATGAGAAAATCAAGTCAATGATTCATTTGAACATAAGAACGTGCGAATATTGACGAGAAGACAAAAGACATATCTTAACCGTGCGAAAAGTAAGAGAGGAAAGAATTTCGCACGGTGTGGGACGATGGAGGAAGTGAGAGAGAGGGTGAGTAGCAGAGAGTGAGTGAGTGAAAGTGTGAGGAAGAGGCTAGCCGAGAGAGGGTGACTAGCAGAGGGGGTGAGTGAAAGTAAGAGGGAGAAGGAGAGAGAAAGAGGATAGCAGTAAGGGAAGAGAAAAGGACAGCTCACAGCGAAGAGAAAAGCATATATGAATGAAAAATGGCGAGCTGTGTTGTTGCAACTTAATTTAGTTATTGTATTGCCATAGCCGGGGGGTATATGGTCTGTAATGCGAAGAAATACCTATGATTGTTAGTAGACCACTGAAGATGGATAGTCCTGGCTTCTATTTCTAATTTTTTATTATATATATATATATATTAAGGAAAAATAACAAATGAACTATTATGACATTATAACAAGTTTATTGCCGACAGCCGTTTCGTCCGACCATATGGTGGGACTTTTCAAGGCATATAACAGGTGATTGTAAGTTCATTATTTACATCAACGTTTCACTCAAGATTAGCAGTTTGAAATTGTGGTATACATCAACAGCCCCGCTTGTATATTTGGGGTCTATATTCTAAGGGGGCTCTTTTATATTTTTATATTTTTTGATAGTACATTATTAGATTACTGAAGCTACCTTATACCTTCTTAATAATACATTTTATAATTATTGTCTTTTTGCTTATGTATTTTCTTACTTATCATTTTCTTTAATCTTGCCCAACTTGATAAACTCTTTGAATTGCTCCCTAATTAGATTACTTAAATTACTTAAATTACTTTATCTATTATACCTAAGTTGTATCTGTTGAAGCAGCCCTTTGAAAATTCCTCGGATCTCCCAAATCCCGTAATTTTTAACTTTTAATTTGTAATTTTCCTCAATTCGTTTATATATATCTTTAAAGGCTCTCTAAAATTTTAATTCTCGGAAGAGGTTCTTATTAAAAATATTAAAGGGGCCTTTTCTGAGGGATTTTTTGAAGGCTTTTTGAATCAACCTTTAATTGATTAGTTTCTTTCAACTATTTATTTCTTAATTTTTAAAATTAAATTTAATGTTCAACCCCTTAATCGTTAATTTTTAATCATGGATATATAAGATTGCTTAATCTTAAATTCATAAAAAATTTTTAATTTCGGGGTTTGGAACTCTTAAAATTCAAATCCTAAATTAAATCTTAATATTTATAATATGTACTCCCTAAATCATTAACTTTATTAACCTGTTAAATCTTATTGAAAGCTCTTTTCCCTAATTTTTAATTTTTAATTTTTAATTTCTGAGTTTAGAACTTTAGTAGGGATTATCAAAACTTCGTAAATTTTCTGAAATTTTTTAACGTGATCTCTTAGAAAAATTTTTTTTTCTTTTGAAGGAATTTTTTAGGAAACTTTATATTTTTATTTTTTTTATTTTTTTAGTCTCTTAATCTCTTCTGGTTTGTTAGATTTATTGGGGCTTATAAGCTTTATGCACTTATTGAGGGATTTTTTTAAGATGCTTCTACGAGATCCCAAGTCTTTTACTTTTAATGCATAAATTATAAAATCTCTAATTTTTAACCTTCAATCCCTGACTCTTAGGCCCTTTTCAAATTCTCTTAACTCCCTATAACCCATCCATTTTACAACTCCGACAACTAATATAAAAGAGCCCCCTTAGAATATAGACCCCAAATATACAAGCGGAGCTGTTGATATATACCACAATTTCAAACTGCTAATCTTGAGTGAAACGTTGATGTAAATAATGAACTTACAATCACCTGTTATATGCCTTGAAAAGTCCCACCATATGGTCGGACGAAACGGCTGTCGGCAATAAACTTGTTATAATGTCATAATAGTTCCTTTGTTCTTTTTCATTAATATTTCTACTCTGCTTATACGCATAGAGCTTAACTAGCTACCATCACATATTTGGTAGGTCAGGCGTGATCATCGCGATTCACATACGACCTACCATACATCTTGCTTATATATATATATATATATATATATATATATATATATATATATATATATATATATATGTGTGTGTGTGTGTGTGTGTGTGTGTGTGTGTGTGTGTGTTAGGTAATTCCGAAGGAAAAGCAAAGGAAAAAGAGTGCTCTATGCATAGAACAGAGCTATTTAATTAGAAATTGAGCAACACAAAATATAACTGCTCCATTACCAAAGGTTTCTGGATCACAGACGATAATAATATACGTCTGGATCGGTCGTCAGACAGAGATGATATAGATAAAAGATATGAAATGAGATTTGAAATCTGTTAAATATTGGAAGTGAGGCTGGAAATATTACGGGAAAGATAGGTGAGAAAAACATATATTAAAAAATTTCAAATTTTTAACAGATTTTAAATCTCATTTCATATCTTTTATCCATAACATCTCCGTCTGACGACCGATCCAGACGTAAATTAATATCGTCTGCGTTCCAGAAACCTTTGGTAATGGAGTAGTTATATTTTGTGTTGTTCAATTTTTAATTAAATATATATATATATGTAAATAATTATATATATATATAACAAAGGAGGTGTAGTAAGGAACCAGATGAACCATAACGCACCAGAGTACTCAATACTTAGGGTAGTAGAGTGGGTAATAGGAAAATGTTTAACTCCGACGGCAGAGCTCAAGCCGTTTCGACGGCTGTTTCTGGATTCAGAAAAAGCCGTCGAAACGTCTTGAGCTCTGCCGTCGGGGTCAAACATTTTCCTATATATATATATATATATACATTGATTATATATATACATTAATCATATACACGGTATCATTATGTTAGACACCCTAAGTGTTATGTCATCTTAACGACGTTAAATAATCTCCACCCGTTAAAACTATATTTCACTATTCTCACTTGATATATAATCTATTGTATTACACCTTATATCCCTTTATTGCCTGTTATTGATTTTATACTATCGATTATTGTTGTCGTTATTGTTATCATTAATATTATAAAGGGCGGTGGATTGGCAGTATCGGTAGAGAGTCGGACACCATGCTTTGTAGCATAGAGTTATAGCCCTTTATGATCTGAGTTCAAATCCCGCCGAGGTTAACTTTGCCTTTCATCCTTACGGGATCCATAAAATAAAGTACCAGTAATGAACTGGTGTCGATTTAATCGACTTTCCCCTCCCCCAAAATTGCTGGCCTTGTGCTCATATAAGAAACCATTATTGCTATTAATATTGTTGTTGTGGTGGTTATTATTATTGCTGTTGTTGTCATTGTTATCGTTATTACTCTTATTATTGTTGTTGTTACTGTTGTTGTGGTTGTTGTTGTGGTTATTATTATTGTTGTTCTTGTGGTAGTGGTGGTTATTATTCTTATTGAGGACGGAGGATTAGCAGCACTGGTAGAGCGTCGGGCAACATGCTTTCCGTCATAGAGTTACGGCCCTTTACGTTCTGCTTTTCATCCTTACGGGGTCGATAAAATAAAATACCACTAACACACTGGGTTCGATTTAATCGAATTTCGCCTCCCCTTAAATTATTGGTTTTGTGTCTAAATCAGAGACCATTATTATTATTGAGGGCTGCGGGCTGGCAGAGGCGTTAGGGCGATTCGTTGCGTGAAGCGACTGAGAGTACAAAGCTTCCTCAGGGACAGGACGCTGGGTTAAACTTCCAGCTATTACTAGCACTCTCTTTCAACTGAGTATACTGGTGCAACGTGAAAAAAATTGTTTTGCTCAAGAACACAACACATGGCTTGGATGCTGCAGGCTTCCCTTCCCAGTTCGAGCCGGTGGGGCTGGACCGAGGGGACGGCGAAAGGCCAGATGGCATGACCATCTTCCCGTTCCGCGGTGGCAAACCCCTCGTCTAGGATGCCACTTGCACCGACACTTTCTCCAGCCGCAACCTGGTGCAGTCTGCGACTAACCCAGGTTCTGCTGCACGTCGGGCTGAGGCGGCCAAACTCTCCAAATACCGTTCGTCCTCCGACAGGTTTGCGGTCGTACCCTTGGCAGTAGAGACTTCTGGTGTCCTCGGCTCTAGGGCTACCTCCCTACTCAGCACCATAGGCGCTGGGCTGGCCAGCCGCAGGTATGAGCCTGGCGAGTTGGAATGGCTCTTCCAGCGCGTCTCCCTTGCCGTCCTCCGGAGAAACGCCTTCTCCATTCTGTTCGCCGGGGCTGTGGGGAGGCCACCAACATGATTGACTGACTTGTCATTTTATCATGTACTTTTTACTTATCTATATCCACCCAGCCCAGGTAACGAACCCATGACATTATGATTGAAAGTCCGACACCTTAACCACCGAAACAACGTGAAATGAAATGTTTTGCTCAAGAACCCAAAACGCCACCCAGCCCAGGAATCAGCTCAACACTCTTACCACTAAGGCACGCACCTCTTGTACTAATGCTAGAAATAATTATTATAACAAACTGTAATAGTTCCTCTTTTAATGAGCTTAAATTGATTTATGATACGACACGTCATTTCTACATAATAAGTTATAGCAATTTATAAAGCTTAACCAATAATTTACATTTTATGTTTCATATTACCACACATCGATAATATGTATTAAAGTTACTGGACATAAAACATTCTCTTTAAAAAATATAATCTTCTAGACATAATGGATTACAAATACTATCTAGAAACGTTACTCCCAAACATTAGTAAATCTATTTCCCCTACACTTAATAGTATATAACTAATATATATTGGTGAAAGGGTGTGGTTTAGAGGTTAAGCTTTGATACTTTCGCTTGAAAGGTAGAGATATCGATTACAGACAACTTTGTACCTCCTGTAGCACTTTGATCTGCAATCACACAAAATACCTGACGACACACGTGTTTTACTCCTGAAAAAATGTATTCTTACGTTTCTTTTCTTCTCTTAAACTCGTCTACCAATCTATTTCTTCTTTGTTATCTCATTTTATGGTCCGATGAAGGACTATCTTCCGAAAGGTTCAACGCTTTTCCTACTATATCAAGCGTTAAACAAATATATATCATCCTCGTCATGTATTATTCGCCTTTTCCTTTGTTGATGCAACTCCTGCTATATATATATAAGTTTATCCCGGGTTCAATCGAGTTAACCGCAGTAAGTAAGGTGCTCAATAGAAAATAGAGTATGAATATTTAATATAGAAAAGCTTCTACAGGACTAGAACTGTTTCATTCGTGAGAAATCATCAATCATGAGCTTCCTGATGATTTCTCACGAAGGAAACAGTTCTAGTCCTGTAGAAGCCTTTCTTTCTATATTAAATATATTTATATATATATATATATATATATATATATATATATATGTGTGTGTTTGTGTGTGAGAGAGAGAGAGAGAGATAGAGGGAGGGAGTATGTATATATATAAACGTATATATATATATATATATATATATATATATATATATATATATATATATATATATATATATATATATATATATATATATATATATATATAAGTATATTGGAAAATGTGTGAGAACCTTGGTACAGTTGGGTAAGTCATTCTTTTCCTTTTTTTCAAATATATAAGTATATATATATAGACGAATATATATATATATATATATATAGACGAATAGAATATATATATATATATATATATATATATACATATTATATATATTATATTATATATATATATATAATGAAAGGATCAATTACAGGAGGGCGTTAAGTACATATCAATATAAAAAGCGACATCTATATATTCTATCATAGAATATATAGATATTGTGGGAAGAGAAAGTGGGTGGTGGCAACGATTAAATAAGTTGGAATCGAACACATGATACATTTAATAATATAGATGTAAATTGTATTATAAAATACACACACACAAACCACACACACCACACACACACATGTATATATATATATATATATATATATATATATATATGTATTTTATATATATATATATATGTATACATATATATATATATATATAACAAGGCGGCGGTCCCTTCTGGGAAATGGTCGTGCTCGGTGTGTAGGAAAGGCGTAGGTAGAAACTCCATTTTATGTCCTAAATGCAAAGTATGGGTGCATAAAAGATGTAGTGGGATCACAGGTAAGCTAACTAAGAACATAGATTTTACATGTGGCCGGTGTTCTGGTGCAATAAATAGCAGCAAGTGCCCACAAAATACTAGCTCTTTCAATTGCGCAGAGGGTTCTATAGAAATAGTGGACAGCTTCCGTTACCTGGGCGATAAAATCAGCAGTGGGGGAGGGTGCTCTGAAAGTACTGTAGCTAGAGTCAGAACTGGTTGGAAAAAGTTCAGAGAGCTTATACCACTACTAGCTGCTAAAGGGTTCTCCCTAAAAATGAAAGGCAGGTTGTACGATGCCTGCATACGAACAGCAATGTTGCATGGCAGTGAGACCTGGGCATTGTGTGCAGAGGATATACGCAGACTAGAGAGGAACGAAGCTTGCATGCTCCGCTGGATGTGTAACAGTAATATACGTGAACGGCAAAGCATAAACGAACTAAGGAAAAAATTAGAGATAAGAGGGATCAGATGTTGTTTACTCGAGAGAAGGCTACGTTGGTATGGACACGTGATGCGCATGAAAGTCGATAGCTGTATAACAAAGTGCAGGGCAATAAAGATAGACGGTAGCCACGGAATAGGCAGACCTAGAAAAACCTGGGACGAGCTGATAAACTCCTGGTGTTAGGAAGGGCATCCAACTGTAGAAAACCTGCCAGACAGTCCTATGCGAGCAAGACAATCACTCTTGCCTCAAGTGGGATTACCCCCGTCCAAACCCATGCAAGCGTGGAACACGGACGTTAAACGTTGATGATGATGATGATGATATATATATATATATATATATGTATGTATATATATATATATATATATATATATATATATATATATATATATATATGTATATGTATATATATATATATATACATACACACACATATATATATATATATATATATATATATATATATATATATATATATATATATATATATATATATATATATATACATATATATATATATATATATATATATATATCCCAGTAGGTACTAGGTACCCACGGAAATATATATAGTGTCTATAATAGTGGTTGTTCTATGATACTAATTTGAGATACCAGAACTGTAAATATGAGCGGAACAAGTAAACATTAAACAATCTTTTAAATAAATTAAAATACAATTTAAATATTTACCTCTTCTAGTGCCATGACCGACGGTTTCGCTTATCAAAAGATTGGAAATTCAGAGAATTTCCAATGGAAAGATATAGCTCTTCAGATAGCTTTTCCAAATCTACTAGACATAAGTCCGTATAGATGTAGATATATCACCCTCTACCCAGTGAATGAATCAAGCCGTTAAAATGACCCACACACTTATTGGACAGTTAGAAATAGCGGGAATTATAGACACGCTGATATTTCATGCTGCTAGAAATAGCAGCATGATACAGCATTTGTTTTCCTACATTAAGGAGAATTAGATAAATGATATAGATATCCCAGTAGGTACTAGGTACCCACGGAAATATATATATGGTGTCTATAATAGTGGTTGTTGTATGGTACTAATTTGAGATACCAGAACTGTAAATATGAATGCTGTATCATGCTGCTATTTCTAGCAGCATGAAATATCAGCGAGTCTATAATTCCCGCTATTTCTAACTGTCCAATAAGTGTGTGGGTCATTTTAACGGCTTGATTTATTCACTGGGCAGAGGGTGATATATCTACATCTATACGGACTTATGTCTAGTAGATTTGGAAAAGCTATCTGAAGAGCTATATCTTTCCATTGGAAATTCTCTGAATTTCCAATCTTTTGATAAGCGAAACCGTCGGTCATGGCACTAGAAGAGGTAAATATTTAAATTGTATTTTAATTTATTTAAAAGATTGTTTAATGTTTACTTGTTCCGCTCATATATATATATATATATATATATATATATATATGAAAAACGTAAAATAAGAAATTTATAGTATTTAGCTTACTTACTTAAATTTCACTACAACTAATTAGTTTCTGAAAGGGAATATACATGGGGATCATGGAGAAACATTTTCGTCATCAGGGAGTCATTCTCAGCTAAGATACCTGGCGATGCATGGACACAGGGAACTTATACAAAAATATTCAGTGGATGGAAAAGAGCAAGCAGCGGGGACTAAATTCCAAGACACTGAAAAAAATCACTGCCTTCTTGTTCGGTGGCAAATTCAAAAGAATCAATCACGTGACATCGATGTTAATCAGTGAGAAGTGGGGTGTTAAAAAGACAGTAGCCAAGCTGTTACTATGAACTGTAGTAGTAATTTTGGCAAATTTATGCTCAACAAAATAATTTGGAGATAATTATAAAGAATTAGTATATCTACCAACATATATATACAGATGTATACCTATGCAAGCAAATATATAGGTTTTGTCTTAGTAACTTTGTGGTTCATCCCCTTGCATTGAACCACAAAGTTACTAAGACAAAACCTATATATTTGCTTGCATAGGTATACATCTGTATATATATATTGGTAGATATACTAATTCTTTATGGGTTCTAGTCTGTCCGGCATACTTGCGATCTCGTACATGGACCACCTGGAACGCAAGGCACTCAACACCTGCCAACCCAACGCCGTCGCCTTCTACTCCAGATACGTTGATAACATATTGATACTCACTTCTTCCCGGGAGATGGCGAATGAAATTCACCAAATCTTTAACGACACTGACCATCACGTCGATTTCACCATCGAACACCCTGAAGAAGACGGATCACTCGCCCTCCTCGACTTCCGTATCAACATCTCGGAAGAAGGAGACATAAACACCACATTCTACCGCAAGGCAGCGTGCAAGGACTTATTTGTGCATTACAACTCAGCCCTCCCCAACAACGCTAAGAGAGGCTATGTCCTAAATGAACTTACACGGATCACTAATAGATGCAGCGACCCGATCGGTGGTCTCACCCATACCACGCAATTCCGTAATCTACTCAAGTCTAATGGATATCCCAAGCGACTGATTAACGGAATTAGAGACCCCAGACCCAATAGACAGACACCCACTAGAAACTTAGATAAAAACAAGTGCTTCTTTAAAATCCCCCACCTGAGTGAATATACCACGAACGCCATCCGCAGGGCCATACGGAGGGAGGGATTTGACATACATTTGGCCCACACAGGACCTTCGCTCCGAAGATGCCTCTCCACCAAACCCGACGAGTCAGATGGGACGTGTTCCCTCAGCAACTGCCCGATACGGGGGGCAGATTGCCTACGCACCTATGTCGTATATAAGATTCAATGCGATAAATGTAACAAGTTTTACATAGGTAGCACCATCCGACCCCTACATGTTCGTATCAAGGAACATGTCAACACCAACGCATCTTCCTTCCGTAAACACATCCTTAAATGCGGAAACCCACAGGGCAGACCCTTGGTCACAGTCCTAGCGACTGAACGCAGCATCGGATCCTTAAGGATAAAGGAAGCACTTGTTATTAAGAACCCCAGACCCCACTTAACAACCGGGCTGAGAGAAATGAGCTGACATGGCTAATCTAACCATAGTGACCAGTAACAGCCCCTACGGCCTACTATCTTTGACACACACGCACTTATATGTATACCCATACACATACACACACACACACATCTATATTTATACACGCACACATGTTTATACAACCTACCACCTTTCACACCCTTTGAATTCCAGCTTCTACGGCCCACTATCTTTCACACTCACATACATACACACATACACATATACACACACAGTTACACACACATATATATTTACACACACATATTTTACGGCTTTCACACGCTAGCGCACCCTATTGATTTAACCCAATTGGTCAGTAGCTTTTGTCACAGCCTATCACGCGCACGCGCATTCTTTCCCTCGTTTGAATTTTTTCCCCATAACGGCATTCCTATGTTTTAACGACAATACAACTTTCTCCGGCTTAGCCTGTTCCCCCCCTTTTGGAACTTTCCCCCCGTTGATGGGCGTGAGCCCGAAATATTGGTAACCCTTCTACCTTTGTTTTGTTTCCGTTTTTTCGTTTCTCTCAATTTTCACTTTTCTCCTATTTCTCACTCACTTCCTACCTCGAGATTTCCCATCTGCATTGTTGTGACTTTCTAAACTACATATTATATATATATATATATAAAAAAGGAGATCAATATCCCCACAGGTACTAAGTACCCCTGGAAATATATAGGGTGTCTATGATACAGTGGTTGTTCCAAGGTATTAATTTGACATACTAGAACTATAAAATTGAGATAAGCGGGGCAGACAAGATTCAAAAAAATTTTTTAAATAAATTTAAAAAAAAAATTTAAATATTCACCTATTCCATTTGCTTTTACCGCCTTTACTTGAAACGTAAGCAGGGAGGCAGAGGCCTAACATCAGTCCAGACAACATTTGAATGTCGCATCATATCTCTCCGACAACATCTACCAACCTCGAAGCGTAGGAGCCAGTTTCTCGAGCAAGTCTATCTGCATGAAACAGATAAGATCATGAGAGTTAGGAAGGAACTCCTTGAGAGATATTCCCTGTGTGATAATCAAAAACTCACACCCAGTGATGTCGCTCAGCAGTATCGCAGTAAATCCATGGATGAAAACCTGCATGCCTATCAGCAAAAGATCATGCATGGATATGTTGCCAGGAAGCTCCAGAGTGAGAGTAATATAGATAAGGAAAGTAATCTATATTGGACCAACAACTGCTATATTGGCTCCCACTTTGCAATCCACTTTGCAGTCCAAGAACAGTAGATTAGCACGAAATACATGATTCACAAAAGAGATAGGGATGCAGGCAAAACACCTAGATGTGATAACAAGTGCAGACTCTGCGGAACTAACATCGAGGATATCACCCTTGTCATCAGCAGCTGTCCAAAGATGTCATCACAGTACTATCTGCCTATGAGGCATGATGTAGTGGCCAAAACACTGTACAATGCAGTTAGTAAAAAGGATAGCCCCGATAGTAAACACATTAAAAGCTACAATAATGTGGAAGACATCCATGTACATAATATGAAAGAGTACTGGTGGAATGTTCCAGTAAAAACCCCAATAAAATGCAGGCATAATAGACCAGGTATAATGATATGGGACAGGGAGAAGAAAACATGCACAGTAATGGAAATTAGCTAACCGGCAGATGCCAATATAATATCAAAGATTAGTGAAAAGGAGAATATTTATGCAGAACTGATGAGAAATCTGCAGATACTCCACCCTGATTACACCTTCAGATTTATGCCTGTGATTATTGGGGCACTGGGGGTATGTTAGTAACTGCCTCAATACAAATCTTGAGAAGCTAGGCTTCACAGGAACAGAAAGAACACGACTAGTTAGGAAATTACAAGTACAGTCCATTAATGGAACAGTAAAAATATGTAAAAGATTCCCAAAAATTTGTATCTAATAACATGTACAGATACAAAGCATATACACATGTACAGATACAACTCTAAACATACACATCCACACATACAATAAAATCCATATTTACACATGCATGCATACATACATATCTACCTAGTTGATGTTGTGTGAATTCCAATGAGAGAGTCTTGTGTCTATGTTAGAAACCGACTCTCTCTTTATTGGTAAAACTTTGTGAAATTATAAAACCAGAAGAACATACATAATAGATGGTGGCTGCAAACTCGTTTTCGAGTTCGGCCACTACTTTATATCCATGTAGGAGAACCCCTACCGATGCGCTGAACGAGTGTGATTTTTAGTCCAGCCAGCGACTTGAAAACTCTGGTACAAACACTACACTTGTGACAATTGTTGACACATTGTGCTGGGCCCAGGGTACCATGTGACGACAAGTGCAGAGAGATCTCCAGATATAAAACAATGCCTGTGCCGTGAAGCTTTTATAGTGAGCAAAGGCACTGCACAAAGCCAGTTCCACTCTCTTAACCAAGATGATATTTACCAAAAAGAAGAACAAGTCAACATCATTGGATACCATCAGGGTTGCAGGTGCTATATCAGAGTTATCCTTCTCCTAGAATTCTGCCTTGACAAAGGCTAAGGGGTCATCTCTCCCGTTGATTTTGGATGGCCATTGACTCTTAAGAGCTCCTTTACCCTTTGACAGGTTTTGTTATTCGTCCTGCAGGATGTCCAAAGTCACCTTCCTCACCAAGAAACCTTGGTAGGGTTGCCAGTTTAGTCGCCAACGACCCGACCATGGGACAGGTTGTACTGGGATACATGTTACCAGTAGCACCAACTGGTGACCTGACATAATAGATACATACATACATACATACATACATACATACATACATACATACATACATACATACATACATACATACATACATATACCTAAAAAGTATTCGATTTTCTACAACCATTAGTTTAAAATGTAGAAATGGCGACAACTGTTGAAGGATTGTCACCACCTGATGTACTGGGGAGTCTTCACATACAAAGCAACGTATATATACACAGAAACATACACATACATACATACATATATATATATATACACATACATACATATACGTTATATATATATATATATATATATATATATATATATATGTGTGTGTTTGTGTATGTGTGTGTGTGTGAATTTTATATATATATGTATATGTATATAATATATATATATATACGTGTGTGTATATATATATATGTATATGTATCTAAGTATGCATGTGTATATGAATGTGTGTGCATATGTGCTTTTGAGTCTGTATAGTGTATATATATTTATATTCATATATACATATATATACATATATATACATATATATACTCAATACTTAGGGTAGTAGAGTGGGTAATAGGAACGAGTAGGACCCCGACGGCTGAGCTCAAGCCGTTTCGACGGCTAATTCTGGACTCAGAATTAGTCCAGAATTAGCCGTCGAAACGGCTTGAGCTCAGCGGGAGGGGTCCTACTCGTTCCTATATATATATATATATATATATATATATATATATATATATATATATATATATATATATTTCGTTTCTGAAGGAGAGGCACAAAAACAAAGAAAAGAATCCCCAGTCACTGAAGAGGTCACAGAATGCGTGACGAAAGAACTTTGACAATATATGAACAATCTTCTGGTTGTGGAACCAACCAACCGGAAATTTATAAATACTTAAATTTATAAATTTAATTTATAATAAATTGAAGTGAAAGCAACTGGTGCATGTGTTTCTTATTGGCAACATGACCCTCCCAAAGCATAACAATATATATATATATATATATATATATATATATATATATATATGAATATATCATAAAACATGTCTATAGAATCACCAGATAAAATATATACCATTTCCTCTCCCAATTAGCATAATTAACCATATAAAAAATCGATTAGACCAAGCTATAAGAATAAAGGCTTCTATGAAGAAATCTCCGACAAATAACCGAAAGCAGCCCTTCGCGTCGGTTGCGACGGAGTATTTATCGAGTATTTCGACAGCGTGTTTAAATCGTCCAGATATACAGTCAACTAAACAGAATTTGGTGTAAAATAAACTAGGAGAAAAGTGAACATATTTAGTTACCTCTACCATGGTTTCGTCCGCATTTTAAGATATCCGATAATATCGGACATCTAGAGCACCGGACTCAAATTTAGACAATAAATTTTCCAAAGTGATCGCGCCAAGAATACATTCAGAAATGGCTAAGAATCGTGAAGTATATATGAATATATATTAAAAAAATGATATTTTCGCTCTACATGGCTGAATACAGTGAGCTGTACTGATGAAAGGTGATACCCAGAAATATTAGTGTCTCCAGTTCTGTTCACATACCAACATAAGAGCAAGAATGAAGGGTTCATTCTACTGACATGGCTATAAAATTGAGGTTTGTTTGCATAATTACAAACGAATAGAATGTTATTATTAATGTTCGAAAAGGGCGATGGATTGGCAGTATCGGCAGAGAGTCAGACGCCATGCTTTGACGCATAGAGTTACGGCCCTTGCCATTCTGAGTTCAAATCCCGCCGAGGTTAACTTTGCCTTTCATCCTTACGGGGTCGATAAAATAAAGTACCAGTAATGCACTGGGTAATTGTGCCAAAAGTAGAAACAATTATTAATGTTCGAAAAACTCAGATTACATTTATATATATACATATATGCATATATACATACATGTATATAAAGAGAGAAGGCGAGCGGGATGAATAGACAGATAGAGAGAGAGAGAGATTTGTGATGTTTGCCAAATGAGTAATTAAACGGAACATTTGCTAGAAATAAATTATTGTGATGGGGTTGACAATTACCTCAAATCAATGAACAAGAAGAATACACGCGAGCCCAATTAATTTCTGTAGCTGGACCTACATATATATATATATGTGTCTGTGTGTGTAGTGTCTCTCTCTCTATATATATATATATGTGTGTGTGTATGTGTGTGTCTATATATATATTGTATATATATCTCTATATATATATATTTATATTAATACATTATATATACATATATGAATATATGTACATATATATGCATACACACACTCAGAGACGCCCCCCACCCGATATATATATATATTCAAACACAATTTATATGTATATATAGTATGTAATCAATATATCAAACAGTTATATATTATGTATCCATCTTATATTTTCCTAGTAAATCAAACAGAAGCAGTAATATCTTATATAAACAATATCGTTGTCAATAGAAAGTGAAAAGTGTTTGATAACAAAGATGGCAGACATGGCGTCAATTTCATGTTTAGAAATGTCACATATATATAAACCTTAATTTGATTGGTTAATTGCTTGACTGGCCGTTTGTTTCTCATTGGTTGCCAAACAATATAAAAGCCTATCCTTTGTGATGTCTAGAATTGAAGTTCTGTATGAATCATTTTCTTTTGGTCTACACTTTGATTGATATTTAGATGCAAGGATTGATTTCCTGAGGGAACAGGAATTGCAGACATGCTTGAAATACCAGCCCTGTCTGTGGAGGAGACGGATGTTTCGGTTCGTATCTTGACACCGGCATGTTTTTCCTGATAATAATTGTTTCTACTTTTGGCACAAAGCCAGCAATTACCCAGGACATTACTGGTACTTTATTTTATCGACCCCGTAAGGATGAAAGGCATAGTTAACCTCGACGGGATTTGAACTCAGACCGTAAATGGACATAACTATGCTAGAAAGCATGGTGCCCAACCCTCTACCGATACTGCCAATTCACCGCCCTTTTCCTGATAATAATTGTTGGTGGTAAGATACTTAAGTGTCAACACAGTTCACTTAACTATGAGGAGGGACGTAGACACAACAATTATTAAGTTCAGGGTGTGATCCTTCTGAGTGATATATTGGGGCAAGAGCCCTTTATGCTAGCCAGCAATCGGTGCGGCGTTGCAAGTGAAATTTGGTGTACGGTAACTGTTTGGAAGCACGTCGGATAACTTGCACGTGACTAGAATTGTTTCATTGGAAAGAAATCAAGATTTCCTTTGAATGAAATAGTTCTAGTCCTGTAGAAGCCATTTCTATATTAAACATGATGTTTACTAATATATTGAGCACCTTACTTACTCTGGCTACCCCTGATTGAACCCGGGACTCATATATATATATATATATATATATATATATATATATATATATATATATATATATATATCCTTCTGATACTGATACAATAAAATATAATTACATACATCTCTCTCTCTATATATATAGAGAGAGATGTATGTAATTATATTTTATTGTATCAATATCTGAAGGATGAACTGCTAAATTGACATCGCTGGGGTTTGAACTCTGAATGTAAAGCTCTGTAATTAAATACCGTAACACATTTTCTCCAGCGCTCTACCGATTCCGTCAATCAACCGCCTTGCCAATCAACCACGCTCCCAATCTACGACATTCCAAATCGACCAATCTCCCCCAACCTGCCAATCTCCCCCACCCTACCCCACCCTGTCGATCTCCCCCACCCTGACAATCTCCCCCACCCTACCAATCTCCCCCACCCTGCCAATCTCCCCCACCCTGACAATCTCCCCCACCCTACCAATCTCCCCCACCCTACCAATCTCTCCCACTCTGCCAATCTCCCCCACCCTGACAATCTCCCCCACCCTACCAATCTCCCCCATCCTACCAATCTCCCCCACCCTGCCAATCTCCCCCACCGTACTAATCCCCCCCCATGCCAACCCCCCCCCATGCCAACCCCCCCCCCCCTACCAATCTCCCCCCACCTTGCCAATCCCCCCCCAAGCTACCGATCTCCCCCACTCTGCCAATCTATCCGTCCTCGAACTTGGTTTTAATAACATTTGACATCTAATTTATTTTTCTAACATTTTCCGCCATCAACGATTTCAAGCTTTCGAGTTGTATATTATTGCTAGCCCTTCTTTCCTTTTGTGCTGTACTTATCTCCCCAATATCACAACTTTCTATTTATGTCAGATATACTCTTACTGTCAGGGTCACTCTTACTGCTTTTACAATGAAATTTGTTATTATATATTTAACCTCTGTTTTCAAACATGACTTTTTGTCTCAACTTCAAATACATGCCAAGTGTTCTTCTTTTACCAACCTCATTTGCTCTTCTTATTTAATTCTGATTAGCAGTATCGGTGGATTGGCAGTATCGGTAGAGGGTCTGACGCCATGCTTTTCAGCAAAGAGTTACGGCCCTTTATGGTTTGAGTTCAAATCCCACCGAGGTTAACTTTGCCTTTCATCCTTACAGGGTCGATAAAATAAAGTACCAGTAATACACTGGGATAATTGCTGGCCTTGTGCCAAAAATAGAAACAATTATTTAATTCTGATTGCATTGGTTGTGTACGATGTAATGCTTGTGTATATATATATATATATATATATATATGTGTGTGTGTGTGTGTGTGTGTGAAAGAGAGAGAGAGAGAGCGAGAGAGAGAGTCCCCGGTTCAGTCAGGGGTAACCACAGTTAGTAAGGTACTCAATATATTAGTAGAGTGTAGACATCAAATTTAATATAGCAATGACCTCTACAGGACTAGAACAATGTCATTCCGAAGAAATCATCAGCAAAGCTTTCCTGGTGATTTCTTCGGAATGAAACAGTTCTAGTCCTGTAGAAGCCATTTCTATATTAAGCTTGATAATAATTGCCGCGGAAATGTTACCTTTTACTCAATTTTGCTGTCTGAAGAAATCACGATATCTATCGCCATGGAAATACGTATAACGGCTCAATTAATAAAAGACCATAACATCTTCAACTTGGCATTCTCCTCTTTATATATATACTCCGTCATCCTTGTTTTTAAGGAAGTAATATGACGTCGAGTGCTTTAAGTGAATTGCAATATACATATGTGTGTGTGTGTGTGTGTGTGTGTGTGTGTGTGTGTGTGTGTGTGTGTGTGTGTGTGTGTGTGTGTGTGTGTGTGTGTGTGTGTGTGTGTGTTTCTGTGTGTGTGTGTGTGTGTGTGTGTGTGTGTGTGTGTGTGTGTGTATCATCTTCAAGTGTGCTGGTGATAACTTCTTAAACCGCCTTGGTGATCTCTTTGTGAATGTTTGGAATGAAGAAGATGTACCACAGGACTGGAAAGATGCATTGATGGTGGTACTTTACAAAGGAAAGGGAACCAAAGATGACTGTGGCAACCACAGAGGTATCTCGCTGTTATCTGTGGCTGGGAAGATCATGTGCAGGATTTTGTTGGACAGATTGATACAGCACATTGCTGTTGAGGTACTTCCTGAGTCCCAATGTGGCTTTAGGAATGGCAGAGGCACTATTGACATGATCTTCTCGGCACTGTTGACATGAACTTCAAGAGAAATGCATTAAGAAGCGCATGGACTTATACGAACTTTTTGTCGATCTGACCAAGGCATGTGACGCTGTAAATGTATGTATATATGTGTATATGTGAGTGTGTGAGAGAGATGAGGTGTATACGGGACAAAGAAAAAACTCCTTACGCGATCTATCGACCTTCTAAAAATGGCAGTTAAATCCCCCTCAAATTACACTCTCTCACTTCTTACAAAAACAAGAAATTAGTAGCGTGGTCCTTGTGGTACCAGATACATTGTGGGAATGTGGAAAACGGCGTAGACAAAGCTAGAACATCTTCGCTAAATCTGATTGATCAAGGTTGGGTAAAATGCCTGGGGTTAAACAACAACCAACGAACATCACCTTACCTTACAATCCTTACTAAAACAAGCCAACAAAAGACTCTATATATATGGAAGCTCTAGTTACTAGAAATAGCAGGCAATTCTTCATCAGAATAGTCATTATCATCTTTAAACCAAAGATATATTGGATAATTGTAAATTGAGATAAACTATATGGGGAAAGACGAGATGGTCAGCGCCAGCATGTCTTTCATCATACGCCTGACCTACCAAGATTATTTAAACAATTTCAAGTTAACGTTTTATAGGAATATAACGTTTACCTCTTGTGAGGAAAGTTACCTTTGAAGCCCTGCTATCACATCCAGGGTCAGATGTGGTTTCTTTAAGTGTTTCATGCAAAATAACCCAAATGATAGGCCAACAAAGATATCTGACGCTCTACCAACGTGACCGTGTGAGAAATGTTATGAAGTCATTCCACTTGCTAGAAATAGCAGCCAAATCGCTCCGAAATCACATCCGACCATCTTATGAAATGATAAAGTTATTCAACAAAAAGACTTTATGAACACGACTCAGGCAACTTTCATGATGACATAAGTTTCTTCGTTGTTGATCTATGATGGAAACAACAACAACAACAGTATTAACAGTACAACTACAACAACAGCAGCAGTATTAACAGTACAACAACAACAACTGTATTAACAGTACAATAACAAGAACAACAATAATAAATAACAAGATAAGTATCAACCATCTGGATACTATCGATTTGTGAGATATCCATCGATCAATTACAAAAAAATAATCCCAGGACTTAATAGGTTGTAACAATGGTTCAAATATTTGGTTTATATTAAATGTTTACATACACACACACACACACACACACACATATATATATATATATATATATATATATATATATATATATATATATATATATATATATATATATATTATATATATATACCTATATACTATATATATATATATATATATATATATACATATATATATATATTATATATATATACCTATATACTATATATATATATATATACATATATACTAGCTTTGAGTCCACGTGTGTTTTGTTATTTCAATTCAACACGCTGTTCTCTTGCCTGCTATTAAATTCCCTTCTGGCATCTTAGCAGTGGTTTTAGTTAACGTGTTGAGCACTGCTGAGGAACGATACCCGACCGTGATTAACTACACTGAAAAGTTTCGTGAAATAGTCTTTTAGGATTATATAGAGCATTTGTAGATTTCCCAAAATTGAAGGCTAAGTATTTCGTTCTTGATTTTATTTTGAGTATGGTTTTTTCCCCAGCTTACACAAAATCTGAGGATAAAATTTTTCTTCTTGACTTGTTTTGAATTAGGATGAATTATTTATCGCATATCTTACGTTAAAAATGTTTCATCTTGAGGCTATAGTCACTTATATGTCTGAATTATTGTCGGCTTTTTGCTTACATTAATTTCTCTATTTTCATTTATACATATATATATATATATATATATATATATATATATATATATATATATATATTTCGTTGCTTCACGATCTTTGTTTGTTTACACTCTCGATGTTCCCTTTATTTACGTGTCCCAACGACTTTTTTTAGCCGTTGCTCGCACCAAGCGGAGGTATATGGTCTTTAAAGCGAAGAAATACCGTTGATGGTTGGAAGATCACTGATGAAGGACCACTTTATTCATATATATATATACATATATATATATATGTGTTTATCGCAATAAAGGGTCCCCAAATGCGATAAACACATGTGTGAAAATGCCCTCCTTCCTATAACATTTAATTGTTATAATTGGTGACCCCAACTAAGAACAACTTGCCTTGCAAGCATAGTTTTCCCGCGTACAGCTTGTCTTCTGAAATCCCAGCCATCTGATTGGCTGCATCGTGCCACGTGACGGCGTCTTCACCAAAGCATTTTTTTTCTCAACCGGCCATCTTGGATTCTTCTACTGATTTCGATTGAATTCGCGTGAACGGATTTCGGAGTTCCAGTGTGGCCTTTTGGTCGAGTGGCTGCTTCAGAGACATAGTTCGTCCTGGGAGATTCTTCGGCAATCATGAATCAAAATCATTTGCCGTCCTTCGCAGGCGACATCAAGTTATGGTTTTTGCAGCTGGAATGTTTTTTTGATTTAACCAAAACCAAAGAACAGCATAAACTGAAGGTACTAGTTAGTGGCTTGCCTGTGTCGTTGGCATATTCCGTGAAGGACGTGGTAACCAATTTATCCGCAGACGTTACTTATTGCTCGTTGAAAGGGGAAATTATTCGGAGGAATACCAAGTCAGCGGAAAGTCGTTTTCGGGAATTGTTAGATGATGCGCATATGGGTGACAGGACGCCAAGCTCCTATTTGCGACATCTGCGGGAGTTGAGCGACTCCCAGGGGATGGACACCCCATTCCTCAAACAACTATTTTTCTCTCGTTTACCGCCAAGTGCGCAGATGGTCTTGGTCAATAATTTGGAGACGGAATCGTTAGATCAACTTGCCGCATCCGCGGATAGAATACTAGAGGTGGACTCTAACAGCAGTCGGCATAATCTTTGTGTGGCTTCTTCTTCTGTTCCCCCACGCAATTCTTCTGTGGCCGACAGCAAACTGTTGGAGATGATCGAAGCGCTCACCAAAAAAGTGGAGGATTTGACCGTACAACAGAGAGAGCCTTCTCAACGTTTGAGGTACCGTTCGCCTCCGTCTGCTATTCCTCGAAACCGCTACGAGTACCGTTCGCCACCGTCTTCTGTTTCTCGCCAACACTACACTTCAGGCAGCAGTAATTCTTCGATTTGTTGGTATCATGTTAACTTAGGCAGTCGGGCGCAGCGCTGTCGGGCGCCTTGTAACTATAGGAGTTCGGAAAACGCCAATCAGAGCCACTAGGGGCGGCTAGTGAACTCTGGGAAACTCGACCAAACCGTCATCTTTTTGTGTACGATCTGCAGTCAAAAACATTTTTTATTGTCGACACTGGCGCGTCACTAAGTATTTGGCCAGTCAGTTATCTTAAAAAAAACCCATCTGAATCAAATATCAATTTACGAGCAATCAACAACACAGCCATTCGAACGTACGGGCAAATTTCGCTTCCTCTTCGGTTTAAAAATTTGTGTCGTGAATTTAAGTGGAAGTTTACTATCGCCGACTTGCCATACGCCATTTTGGGAGCGGATTTCCTCCACCAATTTTTCCTTGTCGATTGACATCCGCAGACAACGACTTTTTGATGCTAATACAGGCCTATCGTTCGAGGGTTCAAAGCCGGAGATCGCCACAGTAAGCCCTGCTTTTTTCTTGGCTGAAGTGGGCAGCCAGTATCACAGTTTGTTAAAATCATTCCTACAGCTGATGCAAGGAAGATTACGAATTGCTAGTCCGGATCATGTGATTGAACACTTTATATCCACTACAGGTCCACCTGTTTTCTCACGTCCTCGAAGATTATCTGCAGAGAAGTTGAAAGCTGCACGTCTTGAATTCGACCACATGCTGGAATTAAGAATAATTCGGCGTTCCACAAGTCCTTGGGCATCGCCTCTACATATGGTACTTAAATCTTCTGGTGATTGGAGACCGACGGGTGACTACCGACGCTTAAACGCGATTACTGTGCCTGACCGTTATCCAATCCCACATTTACAGGATTTTGCATCGTCATTGCAGAGTTGCAGAATCTTTTCTAAGCTTGATTTGATCCGCGCTTATAATCAAATTCCGGTTAAAAAGGAGGATATTCCAAAGACTGCTGTTGCCACTCCTTTCGGATCATTCGAGTTCCTCACTATGCCTTTCGGACTTAGAAATGCTGCAAGTACCTTCCAACGATTCATGGATGATGTCACTCGTGGTCTCGATTTTGTTTACACGTATATCGATGATGTACTGATTGCTAGTTCTTCTCCTGAACAACATTCCAAACATCTGGATATCTTATTTCGGCGTTTACAGAAATATAATGTTCGTGTTAATGCCGCTAAGTGGGTTTTCGGCTCGACATCGCTAACATTTTTGGGCCATCTTATTGATGCCGATGGTATTCGGCCCCTTCCGGAAAAAGTTAAGGCAATTTTGAATTTGCCTCCGCCAAGTTCGCTTCGACAATTACGGCAATTCTTGGGCCTTGTGAATTTTTATAGGCGATTCGTGCCTAATTGTTCCAGCTTACTGTCCTCGTTGACAGAAATTTTTAAAAACAGTCGACAGAAGAATATGAACATTTCATTAAATGCAACGCACCTGGCGGATTTTGAGAAAGTGAAGAAAGCGTTAGCGACTGCATCTTTGCTCGCCCACCCCATGCCCAACGCCGAGCTGTCGCTCTGTGTTGATGCTTCGGATAGCGCCGTGGGCGCAGTCTTACAGCAGAAGTGTGAGGGTTACAGCAACCACTCGAGTTCTTTTCGAGAAAGTTAAAGCCTGCCGAAACTCGCTATAGCACCTTTGGCAGGGAGCTATTAGCAATTTATTTATCAGTGAAACATTTTGCTCATGTTCTTGAAGGTAGAACATTCACCATTTTCACTGATCATAAACCTTTGACGTTTGCTCTTCGAACTAAAGCAGACAAATACTCGCCCAGAGAAACGAGACATCTGGACTTCATCTCACAGTTCACGAACGACATTCAACATATTCCGGGTTCTTTGAATACAGCGGCCGATGCGCTGTCTCGCCTGCCGATCACATCGATTTCGTCTTCCGAGGAGATAGATTTACATCGAATGGCAGCTGCTCAACCCACTCTCGAATCGTTGGATGTTACATCGCCAGAGTTTGTACATTGCAAACTGAAATACATTCCGATCTCAACTGCTGACGGACAAATACTGTGTGATGTTTCGTTGGACTCACCACGACCTCTAGTCCCAGTGGAACATCGACGAACTGTGTTTCTCGCTTTACATGGCATTTCTCACCCTGGAGTATCAGCCTCAGTAAAACTCATAACAGCCAGATTTTTCTGGCCTGATATGAGACGTGACATTGCTGCTTGGTGCCGTTCCTGTGTCGCTTGCCAAAAGTCAAAAGTTTATAAGCACGTTAAAACTCCTCTCGGAACTTTCACCTGTCCTGATGCCAGATTCCGTCACATTCATGTGGACATCGTCGGCCCGTGGCCGATTAGTCATGGTTATTCGTATATTTTGACGATCGTTGACCGTATTTCGTGTTGGCCTGAAGCCATCCCTATGACAGATATCACTGCTGAAACGACAGCGCGTACTCTCGTATCTGCATGGATCGCTCGTTTTGGAGTACCAACCCCAATAACAACAGACCGCGGTCGTCAATTTGAATCGAACCTCTTCCGTGAATTAACACAAATTATTGGCGCCACTCGCATAAGAACCACGGCATATCATCCAGCATCAAACGGAATGGTGGAAAGATTCCACAGGCAACTCAAAGCCTCCTTAAGGGCTTCTATGGACTCTTCACGTTGGAGCGAGTACCTACCTATTGTGTTGTTGGGTATTCGGTCGACGATAAAGGTGGACCTTGGGTTCTCCTCTGCCGAATTAGTTTATGGTACTCCTCTGGCGTTACCGGGGCAAATGCTGGCCCCTTTTGACCTGACTTCGCAGGACCCCGCTTCCTACGTGTCCCGGCTTCATTCTTACTTCCAGGATTTACCACCGATGGACACTAGGAAGCAAACTGTAAAAACTGCCGTCCCAAGGGATATTGCCTTGTGGACACATGTGTTCGTTAGAGACGACGCCGTGAGACCCCTCTTCAACGGCCGTACTCTGGACCCTATCGTGTGCTTGCTCGCACAGACAAACATTTCACACTGGACATTCGGGGTTCCAGGGAAACGGTTTCCGTTGATCGTCTCAAACGAGCAAACCTGGACAATGACACAATGACACTTGAAACTCAAATGCCCCCTTCTTTTTCTTTGCCACATACGCCTATTTCTTCCCCCCCCCCCCCACCATCAACATACAGAACTACGACCCGTTCTGGGCGAAGGGTGCATTGACCCCGTAAGCTATGCAGTAATATAAACTGAATTGTATTCTTTTCTTCTTCCAATCGTTTTTGCTGTATATTTCATTGTGTTGCTTTTTTATTCTTGACTGCCTACGGCAGTATCAATATATGTTATTTTTCGTAACATTACGACTGTTGTCAATTCTGACACAGTCCATTTTTTTAGTGCATTTTTATAGCTATGCTACATATGGCATTTTCATTGCCTAAAAAAAATTGTTTTTTGTGTTTATCGCATTTGGGGCCCCTTTATTGCGAAGAGTGTTATCTTTTCATGCATTTTGCATCTTTTGCTGTACATTTTTTTTCTGTGTTGATGCTTGCAGACATGAACCTATTTCTTTTTTTTCATAATTTGTTGATACATGCTTCTACATTTTGTAAACTACCTTGTGGGTTCTTCGCTTCATCGTTAACGATTTTTCGACAAAAAATCTGCTCCGAGGTGAATGTAGTGACTGAGTTGGTCGCTTAGCAACCAGCAGTTGCCTCTCCTTAACAACTCTTCAGAGAGCGGAGGCAAGAGACCATCTCAGTCACTGACGCGGGTTTGAACACCACGTGAAAGGATTCGCTCCTTATAAATATTGACCATGCTGGCTTCGTAAAAAACACATGTGTGAAAATGCCCTCCTTCCTATAACATTTAATTGTTATATATATATAGTGAAAACTGGAACGGGAACGAAAACAGAGAGGCAGTACAAACAAAGGTTTATTAGTTTCACGCTTTTGAGAGTGGGGAGGGAACGACGTTCCGGCCATAAGACTTCTTCAGGAGAGAAGAGGGTGGGAAGAGAGTTCCGAAGGTGTGTGGAGGAGTGGGGGAGAGACATTTAGAAAAAAAGGGGGGAAACGGTGGGAGGGGTACAAATAAAAATAAAAATAAACATAAAGATAAACAAGTGGTGGAAGGGTGTGGGGCGTGTAGGGGTGGTGGCGGGTGGAGTAGGGAGAGGGAGGCAGGGTGTCCGTGAGGGGAGGGCTGAAGGTGGTGTTTGTGCATGTGTGTAGGTGTACGTGTGTGTGTGTGTGTATGTGAATGTGAGAGTTGGGGGAAGAAGGAGGCTCCATGTTCAGGAAAGGTGTGTGTGTACGTGTGGATGGGGAGGGGTCAGAGGGGTAGGGGAGGGAGTGTGAGGATTCCGGAGGCGAGTGTGTATATGTGGGGGTACGCACGTGTGTGTTGGTGTTTATACGTGGTGTGGATGTGGGTGGCGTGGTTCCAAAAAAGATTGTGAGTGTATGTCCGTGGGTAAGTTCCTAAGGTAGTTCCGTGGAGTGTGCGAAGAGATGCTGGATATTTTTCATGTTATGGAGTGGATAGCTGGAACGATGACCGGTGGTGTGTAATCCGTTGGTTGTGGTGGTCGGAAGTGGGGAGATGTGAGGTGCGCGCACAACAGGAAGTAGTCAGAGGGTCAAGGCAGGATGAAAGCAGAGCAGTAGAGGAGAATGACAGATGGAGAAAGTCAGTGTGTGGTGAGGACTGTGTGTCTGTGTGTGTGGAGGTGCGGTGGACTGGGGAGAGGATGGGTAGGTGTGAAAGGTGGAGTGGGGAGCGGGTCATGTGGGGGGATGGGGTGTGTAGTGGTGTTAGTGGGATGTGTGTGTGTGAAGGGGTGTGGGTGGAGCGGGGAGAGGGAGAGAGAAATGGTGTAGGGGACGATGGAGGAAGTGTAGTGTACTGGTGTGTGTGTGTGCGTGTTTAGATGAGTGTGTGTGTGGTAAAGTGGTGTTAGTGGGTGTTAGTATACTGGTGGTGGGGAAAGGGTTGAATGCGGGGTGTTAGTGGGGGTTAGTAGTGGTTGGGTGTGTAGAGTGGGTGGTGTAGGTAGGGTGGTTGGAGTGGATGTGTGGGTGATGGTTAGTGGTGGTAGTAGGGTGTGTGGATAGTGTGAGTGCGTGTATATATGTACAGGTGGGTGTGTGCGTGATAAGAAGAGGGGTGGGGATGTTAGTATTGTTAGTTATGGGGTGGGCCAAGGGGGTGGGTGGTGAAAAGGAGGAGTGTGTTAGTGTTGTTAGTGGGGGAAATATGTGTGGGGGGAGGAACAGGGCGGTCGAAGGTTAAAGGAATAGGGATGGGGAGTTCAGGCCGGGGGGGGGGGGTCTGTAGGGTGAAGATGGTGCGTTGTTCGACCGTGAGGCGGGCGGCGGGTGTTCCGTGGAATTGGAGTAGGCCACAGACTGTGAGGTAAAGGGGAGCCAAAGTGGCGGGCGATGGAGGAACTACCGCCGAGACGAATATCCCGGAGGTGTTCGGTGAAACGGTCCGTCCGGTCTGTCCGACGTAGGTTGCGCTACACTCCGTGCAGCGAAGTCCATAGACTAGGTCTGGAGGAGGTGCAGTGGAAGGCGTGCCGGACAGAGAAAGAGTGGCCGTTGGGACCCTGGAAGGTGGTGGTGTTAGTGATATGAGGGAAGATGTGGCAACATATATATGTATATATATATATATATACTGCCTCCGCCTCCACCTTATCCCCCTCGGCTTCCGTCTACACTTCCACCCCTCCCCCGCTGCTTCCCCCTCCATGCAACGTATCCTCACCCGATCCTCACGCCTTCTGATGCGCAACTCCATCCGCGCCTCCCGTTCCACCCTCCGCCTACTTGACCACCAACTGACCCCCACCCTCCTCCGCCTTTACTCCACCTGACACCCCCTCCTCGCCCAAGCCATCCTCTCCTTCATCCACAACCTCAACCACAACCTCTTCTCGTTCCTCAGCTCCACCAAAGCCCGCAAGCTACACCCCCCCCCCCCCATCCCCATACGCCCACCACTCTCTACCTCTCCCCCTACCCACACCCCTACCCAATTCCCCCCCCCCTTCCCCCCTCACCACACCCTCCCTTCCCTCCCCAAACACCCAAACACCACCCCTTGTTGTCACCATACCCCCTGACCTCCCCCTCTCTGCACCTGAGCGCTCACTCCTTAGTAGAGGCCTTCGCTTCATACCCCACACTCCGCTCAGCGACGAGTTCCGCACCCGAACGGAAGTCGAGCGATTCGTGCGACGCACTAAGCTACAGGCACATTTCAGCCGAACGCCACCGGCTCCGAACGCCCAGACCCGTTTCTCGCCCTGGGCCGACGACCATCTTCTTGGACGCCGGCCCCAGGGCAATTTAGCACCCTGGACGCCTTCGTCGATGCCAGCCGTAGCGCAGTAAATCGTTTCGACTTCCGCCACCGTTCCAAACGGCACAATATCTCACGGGCGAACTCCTCGTTCTCCGCTCCCTCCGTAGCCGAGATGATATCGTCATCAAACCGGCGGACAAGGGAGGCGCCGTGGTGGTATGGCGCGCGGACCTCTACACGGCCGAAGCCCTCAGGCAGCTCTGTAACCCCCTCTTTTACCGCCCTCTACCCTCCGATCCCACCCCCCTCTACCAACAACAAGTCTCCTCCACCATCAAAGACCTTATCGCCTCCTCCCTCCTCCCCCCACCGCTTCCCACCTTATCGTCCGCACCCCCCGCACCCCCACCATCTACTTCCTCCCCAAACTCCACAAACCCGACAACCCCGGCCGCCCCATCGTCTCCGCTTGCAACTGCCCCACCGAACTCATCTCCGCCTTTCTCGACTCCCTCCTCGCCCCCCTTGTCACCACCCTCCCCTCCCACATCTCCGACACCAACCACGCCCTGCGCCTTTTCGACTCCTTCACCTACCTACCCGGCCCTCAGCCATTCCTCTTCACCCTAGACATCAAGTCCCTCTATACAGTCATCCCCCACGCCGACGGCCTTCGCGCCCTCAAACACTACCTCGACCTTCGCCCCTCCCCCATTCCCTCCACCCCACCCTCCTTCGCCTCGCCGAGCTGGTCCTCACCCTAAATTGTTTCTCCTTCTCGGGTGAGTTTTACCAACAGGTCACGGGGGTAGCCATGGGCACAAGAATGGGCCCGAACTATGCCAACCTTTTTGTTGGCCATGTTGAGGCCCAAATCTTTGCCCAGTACACCAGCCCCACGCCCGAACTGTACGGTCGTTACATTGACGACTGTATCGGAGCCACGACCCTCACCCGAGAACAGCTCGACTCCTTTCTCTCCTTCTTCTGCTCCTTCCACCCCTCCCTCCACTTCACCACCTCTATCTCCACCACCCACGTCCACTTCTTAGACATCTCCGTCGCCTTCGACCCCTCCTACCACTCCCTCGTCACCTCCGCCTTCTTCAAACCCACCGACTCCCACTCTTACCTCGACTTCACCTCTTCCCACCCCACCCACACTAAACTCTCCATTCCCTACTCCCAACTTCTCAGGATCCGCCGCCTCTGTAGCCGTGATGCTGACTTCGAGTCCCAGGCCCTTTCCCTAGTCAGCCATTTCATCCGCAGAGGTTACCCCCTCTCTCGTCTACACCGCTCTCACCCGCGCCCGTGCTATCCCCCGCTCCACCACCCTCACCCCACGCCACCGCATACCCACCCACCGTCTCCCCTTCCCCATCACCTACCACCCCTCCACCTTACTCCTCCACCGCACCATCCGCCGCCTCTTCCGACGCCTCCAGTCCGACCCCTCCACCTCCCACATCTTCCCAACCCCACCACTCCCCTCCTTCAAACGCGCACGCAATCTCCGCACCCTCCTCGTCCACAGCTCCCTACCCCCCAACCCACGCTCTGTCCCCCCCCCCCCGGTTCCTTCCCCTGTTCTAGGCCCCGCTGCAACACCTGTCCCCACATCACCAACACCACCACCTTCCAGGGTCCCAACGGCCACTCTCTCTCGGTCCGGCATGCCTTCCGCTGCACCTCCTCCAACCTAGTCTATGGATTTCGCTGCATGGAGTGCAGCGCGACTTATGTCGGACAGACGGGACGTCGCCTGGCGGACCGAGTCACGGAGCACCTCCGGGATATTCGTCTCGGGGGCAGTTCCCCCATCGCCCGCCACTTTGGTGGCCCTGGACACACCGCACGCCATCTCACAGTCTGTGGCCTACTCCAGTGCCACGGAACACCCGCCCATCGCCTTACGGTCGAACAACGCACTATCTTCATCTTACAGACCCACACTCCCCCCGGCCTGAACTCCCCACCCTTATTCCTTTAGCGTTCGACCGCCCCCCCCCCCCCCACACACACACTTATCCCCCACTAACACCACTAACACACCCCTCCTTTTAACCGCCCACCCCACACTAACAATACTAACACCTCCACTCCACCCCTCATCTGACCACCCTTCCCCAACTAACATACTAACATCCCTTCCCTCCCCACCTCCCGTATACTAACACCCATTAACACCTCTTCACCAAACTACACACACACCAGTACACCACACTCCCTCCATAGAACCACACACACCCTTCTCTCCCCGCTCCACCTACACCCCCGCTCCACACTCACTCATCCCACTAACAGCCCTACTAATACACACACACACACCCTCCTCACTCCAAATCTCACACCTACCCATCCTCGCCTCCCTACCATTCCACCGACTGCTGCTATGCCCTTCCGACCACCTCTCAGCACCAACTGACCACAGCACTCCCACTGCTGACCACTTCCTGTTGCGCGCGCACCCCACATCTCTCCTCTTCCGACCACCGCTTCTTGGATTACCCACACGCGAAATTGACTTCTAACCAAATCTCCAAACGTCCGTGGAACTTACCAACTTTTCAACCACCCTCTTACGCCATCAACTATATAACTCACCCATACACACACCCCCAAAAAAAATTTTTTCTCGACACGCCACCCACACCCACAACACGCTTAAACCACACACACGTGCTTCCCACCACATATTTACACCCTCAGCCTCCTGATTCCTCTCCCCCCAACCCCCTATCCACACACGCACAGACACTCCTACCCCCCCCCCCCCACACACACACACACGCCTCTTCCTGAACATGCAACCCCGTTCTTCCCCCAACCCTCACTTTCACATACACACACACACACACGCACACCTAACCACACACACCACCTTCAGCCCTCCCCGCTCGGACACCCCGTCTCCCTCTCCCCACTCCACCCGCCACCACCCCTACTCACCCCACACCCTGCCACCACCTGTTTACCCCTCTTTTAATTTCAGTTTATTTTGATCATGCCTTTATTTTTAAATTTTCTCATTCCTTGTATTTTGAACATGCTTTATTTTTATTTATTATATTTTTTGTCTTTATTTGTTAATTTTTCATTCGCACCGTTTCCTTTCGCTATATGTCTCTCCACCACTCCCCTACACACCTTTTGAACTCTGTTCCCACACACTTCTCACCTGAAGAAGGGCTTATGCCCGAAACGTCGTCCCCCACCTACCCCCACTCTCCTGAGCGTGAATTTAATAAACATTTATTGTACTGCCTGTCTGTTCTGTCCCTGTTCAAATTTTTCATTATATATATATAAATATATATATATATATATATATATATATATATATATATATATATATATATATAAATATACATATATATATATACATATATATATATATATACATATATATATATATATATATATATATATATATATATATATATATATATATATATATATATATATATATATATATATATATATATCTGTGTGTGTATGTATATATATATATATATATATACATATACACACACACAGATATATATATACACACACACGCAGGAAGGAGGGCATCATAACACACATACATACATACATGGTGGCTGCCAACTCCTTTTCGACTACTTTATATCCATGTAGGAGAACCCCTACCGATGCGCTGAACGAGTGTGACTTTTTAGTCCAGCTAGTGACTTGAGAACTCTGGTACAAACACTACACTTGTGACAATTACTGACACATAGTGCTGGGCCCATGGTACCATGTGACGACAAGTGCAGAGAGGTCTCCAGATATAAAGCAATGCCTGTGCCGTGAAGCACATACATACATACATACATACATACATACATACATACATACATACATACATACATACATACATACATGGTGGCTGCCAACTCGTTTTCGAGTACGGCCACTACTTTATATCCATGTAGGAGAACCCCTACCGATGCGCTGAACGAGTGTAACTTTTTAGTCCAGCCAGCGACTTGAAAACTCTGGTACAAACACTACACTTGTGACAATTACTGACACATAGTGCTGGGCCCATGGTACCATGTGACGACAAGTGCAGAGAGATCTCCAGATATAAAGCAATGCCTGTGCCGTGAAGCTTTTATAGTGAGCAAAGGCACTGCACAAAGCCAGTCCCACTCTCTTAACCAAGATGATATTTACCAAAAAGAAGAACAAGTCAACATCATTGGATACCATCAGGGTTGCAGGTGTTATATCAGAGTTTTCCTTCTCCTAGAATTCTGCCTTGACAAAGGCTAAGGGGTCATCTCTCATACATACATACATACATACACACATACATACATACATACATACATACATACATACATACATACATACATACATACATACATACATACATACATACATACATACATACATACATATACATACATAAGTCAGTCAACGCTATCAGTCGCATATTTTGGCGTGGGAGACTATTTATTAAATTTAAGATGAATACTATCTCCGACAGTAATGCCACAACTACAGTCGTGTTGAATAACTGGTTATTCTTCTAACTATCCCTTCTGAAGACACCTTTTATTCGAATTCGTAGAGATATCCGACTAAATACATAATTCATTTTACAAGGATTTGCTACAAACAGCATGGCTGAACACAACATAAGAAACCGAAATTATAAATCGCATTTCTCTTGGAGTTGCGAACTTAATAATGATTTATTTAATTGTTATAAAATGGCAAAAAACAATCCCTCCATTGGCTATATGAATAGAATGAAGCTACACTGGGACGAAATGCACCCAGAGCTAAATTATTTCACAGCGAAACAATTACGCCAACAAGCGACGTTTGTCGAACGTAAAAATAAGATGAATATTATTAATTGTAAGTCCCCCACAACAAACATGTTATCAACAACACGTGCTACAGATCGCCATGCTACTAGACTTCCTAGCAGCCAGGTCGAACAGCGCCTTGAAACAACTATGCCTGTAAGAAATTTGACACCACGTGTACCACCGAAGTCTACCTCGAATGCTGGGGAAAACACTATCGATAATAATAATAATCGAGGAAATAATAATAATAATCGAATAAATGTGACACCACGTATACCATCCGAGTCTACCTCGACTGTTGTGGAAAATACTATCGATAATGATAATCAAAAGTATAAACAATTGAAAATTTCCCTCAACGAAATGTTCCAGAGAGAAATTAACACGTATAAATATCTCTCTGGCTGAACGTGTTAAAATGACAATGGTGAATTAAAAGGCAAATAATGAAATACTACGTGTTATTGACGAAATAGGGGATGAATATTTACGACGGATAAAAGCCCCAACATTTTGGCAAGTCAATGCCTGTTTATATGCCTGAGCAATGACAGTGAAGCATTATCTTGGTGATAGCAGAGATATTAACAAGAACAAAACACCACCAAAAATACCATCATATATAACTAAAATAGAAAAAAAGAGTGCTGACCTACGAAAAAACATAGGACATGTGACAATGCTCCTTACATGCAAACAAACACAAAAAAACCTCACTCCTCACCAACAAAGAGTGAAAAATAAAATAGAGACGATGTTTGGTAACAGTAGAACCAGAACTCTCCAATATAAGCTGATCACCCGCAAACAAGAATTGAGAGCTGTTAGCGAAAAACGCCGATACCTGAAGAAGGTAGATGAGAGAAAAATGCTTAATAAAAGATTCAGACGAAACCAAACATCAGTCTATAGAGATATGAAGGGAAAAATAATAAGTGTCACTGAGGCCCCATCCCAGAAAGACATAGATTCCTTTTGGAGAAAAATATGGGGTGAAAAGAAGAATTTCAACCAAGATGCAGTGTGGCTAAGAGAAATCCGAAAGAACTATTGCTCCTACACTACAACAAAAACATATGAAATAAGTGAGGGTACCCTTGAGACTGTGATAGGAAAACTCCAAGATAAGAAAACACCAGGAAGAGACATGATTGTCGGCTACTGGTACAAAAAACTGATATTCTATCGGAGGTATCTTACTGACCTCTACCAACAAGTTCTTAAGGGAGATACACTTATACCAGAATGGTTGACATTAGCACAAACATTACTGGTCCCCAAGAACAAAGACACCCACTTGGCAAAAAACTACCGGCCTATTGCATGCCAGAACCTGATGTATAAGATGTATACAGCCTGCCTGAAACTATTCCTCCAAGATCACTGTGAAAATAATAACATCATCACAGAGGAACAAGCAGCTGGAAAGAAAAGGGTTTGGGGATGTGCTGAACAACTCCTAATCAACAAAACTGCGATGTCAGAGGTGCGACAACTTAGGAGGAATATGACTACAGTCTGGCTGGACTACAAGAAAGCTTTCGATTCTGTTCCCCACTCTTGGATGATAGAGACCCTCCAACTTGCTAAAGTCCCAGACATAATTGTCAGAGCCATAGAGAGGCTGTCTTCTTCTTGGTATACTATCCTAAGGTTAAAGACAGAGAGGCAGGACTCTATTTTCACTGATAAAATAAAATATTGCAGGGGTATATTTCAGGGGGACAGCCTCTCTGTGATATTGTTCATCTTGTCATTAAACCCCTTGTCCTTTCTGCTCAAGAAATGTGAGGGATACATCATTGACTCACAGGAGGACAGAAATACGAACCTAACCCATAACTTCTTTGTGGACGATCTGAAACTCTATGCCAAGAACATGGATGGGATGAAGAAAAATCTTGACCTGATTACAACGTTCTCAAAGTATATAGGAATGGAGTTTGGCCAGGATAAATGCTCATACATGACTGTAAAGCGGGGAAAAACAACAACCCAGTCCAGCAACATTGTCATCAATGGTCTAACTGTTTCACCGATATCTGATGAGGACTGCTACAGATACCTGGGGATAGATGAGAACATATCCTATAATGGTATCTGTAATAAAGAACGCGTAACCAGGGAATACTACACCCGATTAAGAAAGATCTGGTCATCGGAACTCTCTGCGCAAAACAAAACGGTGGCTCACAATGTGTTTGCTGTGCCTGTCCTAACACCAACGTTTGGAAGACTCAGTTGGACGATAGATGAAATCCGAGCAGTTGATGTTGGAACTCGAAAAATACTGAACAACACCGGAAACTTCCACATCAACAGTGACATAGACCGCCTTTACTTGAAACGTAAGCAGGGAGGCAGAGGCCTAACATCAGTCCAGACAACATTTGAATGTCACATCATATCTCTCCGACAACATCTACGAACCTCGAAGCGTAGGAGCCCGCTTCTCGAGCAAGTATATCTGCATGAAACAAATAAGATCATGAGAGTTGGGAAGGAACTCCTTGAGAGATATTCCCTGTGTGATAATCAAAAACTCACACCCAGGGATGTCGCTCAGCAGTATCGCAGTGAATCCATGGATGAAAAACTACATACCTATCAGCAAAAAATCATGCATGGATATGTTGCCAGGAAGCTCCAAAGTGAGAGTAATATAGATAAGGAAAGTAGTCTATCTTGGACCAACAACCGCTATATTGGCTCCCACTTTGAAGGATACGCTTTTGCAATCCAAGAACAGGAGATTAACACGAAATACATGATTCACAAAAGAGATAGGGATGCAGGCAAAACACCTAGATGTGATTACAAGTGCAGACTCTGCAGAACTAACATCGAGGATATCACCCGTGTCATCAGCAAAGATGTCATCGCGGTACTATCTACCTATGAGGCATGATGTAGTGGCCAAAACACTGTACAATGCAGTTCGTAAAAAAGATAGCCTCGATAATAAACACATTAAAAGCTACAACAATGTGGAAGACATCCGTGTACATAATATGAAAGAGTACTGGTGGAATGTTCCAGTAAAAACCCGAATAAAATGCAGGCATAACAGACCAGATATTATGATATGGGACAGGGAGAAGAAAACATGCACAGTAGTGGAAATTAGCTGCCCAGCAGATGCCAATATAATATCAAAGATTAGTGAAAAGGAGAATATTTATGCAGAACTGATGAGAAATCTGCAGATACTCCACCCTGATTACACCTTCAGATTTATGCCTGTGATTATTGGGGCACTGGGATATGTTAGTAACTGCCTCAATATAAATCTTGAGAAGCTAGGCTTCACAGGAACAGAAAGAACACAACTAGTTAGGAAATTACAAGTACAATCCATTAATGGAACAGTAAAAATATGTAAAACATTCCAAAAATGTTGCATCTAATAACTGCATATACACATGTACAGATACAAAGCATATACACATGCACACATACAACTCAAAGCATACACATCCACACATACAATAACATCCATATCTACACATGCATGCATACATACATATCTACCTAGTTGATGTTGTGTAAATTCCAATGAGAGAGTCTTGTGTCTATGTTAGAAAACGACTCTCTCTCTATTGGTAAAACTTTGTGAAATTATAAAACCAGAAGAACATACATACATACATATATACATATATATATGACATTTGTTTAAGAAATTTTCAACGATATGTGGAACGTGTCGAGTTATCTAAACATACAAAAGTACACACACGTATATATGCATACACATATACGTATACGTGTATATGTATATACATATATGTATATATGTCTGTGTGATGGTGTGAGTGTGAGTTTGCGTGTATAATATGTACATAGTATATATACATATATCTAATACATATATATATATACATATATATATATATATATATATATATATATATATATAAAGGACGTAAAATAAGAAAATATTTTTTTTTTTTTTTTTTTTTTAAATTTAAAAAAAATTTTTTTTCTTACTTAAATTTTCACTCCAACTAATTAGTTTCTGCAATGGGATAAAGACATTCTCCTGCATTGAACCACCTAGGTACTATGACATAACCTGTGTATTTGCTGGCATGGGCGTGCATCTGTGCGCTTATGTTAGTTGATATATTAAATTATCTATATTTATCTCCAAATCACTGATTTGTCGAGCAAACTTGTCAAAACCACTTCTAAAAAAAAAAAAAAAAAAAAAAATTTTTTTTGGGGTGTTAGTAGGCGTCAGTCATCTTACCATCCCATTCCTTCTAACTAGCCTCTGTGTCACGTGATTGATTCTTTAGAATCGGCCATTTGACTTGAAGCAGTGAGAATTTCGGTACATAGAATCCAGTCCTCGCAAGCTGTTCGATCTACCGAATTATTATTATTTTTATATGAGCCGCCAGTGTCCGCGCATTGCCTGGAGACTTAACTGAGAATAGACTTCCTGATGACGCAATGAATTCTCGACAGTTGGATTACGTAACTGTCTTTATCCCATTGCAGAAACTAATTAGTTGGAGTGAAAATTTAAGTAAGAAAAAAATTTTTTTTAAATTTTAAAAAAAAAAAAAAAAAAAAAAATATTTTCTTATTTTACGTCCTTTATATTATTGTTCTGCATTCTCCTGCATTGAACCACCTAGGTACTATGACATAACCTGTGTATTTGCTGGCATGGGCGTGCATCTGTGCGCTTATGTTAGTTGATATATTAAATTATCTATATTTATCTCCAAATCACTGATTTGTCGAGCAAACTTGTCAAAACCACTTCTAAAAAAAAAATTTTTTTTGGGGTGTTAGTAGGCGTCAGTCATCTTACCATCCCATTCCTTCTAACTAGCCTCTGTGTCACGTGATTGATTCTTTAGAATCGGCCATTTGACTTGAAGCAGTGAGAATTTCGGTACATAGAATCCAGTCCTCGCAAGCTGTTCGATCTACCGAATTATTATTATTTTTATATGAGCCGCCAGTGTCCGCGCATTGCCTGGAGACTTAACTGAGAATAGACTTCCTGATGACGCAATGAATTCTCGACAGTTGGATTACGTAACTGTCTTTATCCCATTGCAGAAACTAATTAGTTGGAGTGAAAATTTAAGTAAGAAAAAAATTTTTTTTAAATTTAAAAAAAAAAAAAAAAAAAATATTTTCTTATTTTACGTCCTTTATATTATTGTTCTGCATTCTCCTGCATTGAACCACCTAGGTACTATGACATAACCTGTGTATTTGCTGGCATGGGCGTGCATCTGTGCGCTTATGTTAGTTGATATATTAAATTATCTATATTTATCTCCAAATCACTGATTTGTCGAGCAAACTTGTCAAAACCACTTCTAAAAAAAAAAAAAATTTTTTTTGGGGTGTTAGTAGGCGTCAGTCATCTTACCATCCCATTCCTTCTAACTAGCCTCTGTGTCACGTGATTGATTCTTTAGAATCGGCCATTTGACTTGAAGCAGTGAGAATTTCGGTACATAGAATCCAGTCCTCGCAAGCTGTTCGATCTACCGAATTATTATTATTTTTATATGAGCCGCCAGTGTCCGCGCATTGCCTGGAGACTTAACTGAGAATAGACTTCCTGATGACGCAATGAATTCTCGACAGTTGGATTACGTAACTGTCTTTATCCCATTGCAGAAACTAATTAGTTGGAGTGAAAATTTAAGTAAGAAAAAAATTTTTTTTAAATTTTAAAAAAAAAAAAAAAAAAAATATTTTCTTATTTTACGTCCTTTATATTATTGTTCTGCATTCTCCTGCATTGAACCACCTAGGTACTATGACATAACCTGTGTATTTGCTGGCATGGGCGTGCATCTGTGCGCTTATGTTAGTTGATATATTAAATTATCTATATATATATATATATATATATATATATATATATATATATATATATATATATATATATATATATATATAAATATAAATTAGCGAGAATCGTTTTCAGCTCAGGAATTAACGAAAATCAACGTCCGATATGTGTGGCAAGCGCTCGATGAATCATATGAATCAGAGCTACAACATACGTTAAGGGCCAAACACACTGAGATGATGGTTAAACATATCATCCGCACAGCCAAAATCAAAACGACCAAGTAATTCGGGTCAAACAATAAAAATATATGTGTTGATACTTTCCCGGATATATATATATATATATATATATATATATATATATATATATTTGTATATATATACAAATATATATATATATATATATATATACAGTATTTTCCGTTGTGTTGTAATATAAATATTACACACAGTAGATTGACAGCTCACGTAGAGTTTGCTCGACGGTTCCAGTTGTAGTTCCAAAAGTAATCCGGAGAAAAATAGAAAAATTTGAATGGATACAGTTTAGTTGAAAGGAATTTATTGACACGTGTTTCTATAACAGTTACATAACCTATTTCAATGTTATTATTTACTGTCATTTCATCAGAATAATATTACTGAGGGCCTGTTTGGTTTTTATAGAGAATATTAGAAGGGAGGGGTGAAGTTGTTAGAAGAATAGTTGAGGGAGTGGTTTTTTGATAGCAGTGAGAATTTTTGGTGGCAGTGAGTAATTAGATTCGCATCTGTTGTTTTGACATTTTTATAGAATATATTATTGGTTATTTTTCTAAATCTATAGAAGGATTAGAGATAGTAAATATATGCGTGGTTGGTTTTGTGTTTGCACTTAATTAACATTCAGTCTTAAATTTTTCTTTCAAGTGTACGTATCCTTTCACCCACGCATTCACACACAAACATATTTGCACACCTCTACAAAATACATATACTCACATTCACATAGTAACATGTTCATACTTACATACATATACACATGCATATATATATACACACATGTATTCATGTACATACATACGCGTTCATGTGTATACATTTTTATACTCAACTTATCTTTATATACACACGTATAGACACACACATATATACATACATACTCTAGTCTATGTGTATACATATACATATATATATCCATATCCATATATATATATATATGGATATGGATATATATATGTATATGTATACACATAGACTAGAGTATGTATGTATATATGTGTGTGTCTATATATATATAAGCACTTTAATACATGAATACACTTACATCTAACTATACACATCAAACATATATATATATTTACTTATTTATATACATTTTCACATATATATACATACTTATGGTCGCTTTTAGACACATTCATTATCGCATTTTTGCACCTATTCTCATCAGCATATCTTTCCATTATTAGTGTGGTAATTTGAGGTTATTAATATACATATATATGTTGAGAAGAGATTGTTCTTATATTTTTCTAACTATTCTCTATAAAAACCAAACAGGCCCTCAGTAATATTATTCTGATGAAATGACAGTAAATAATAACATTGAAATATTGAATGTCTACATAACTAATACTTTGTAGATAGCAGCTGTTTTCAGGTTATGTAACTGTTATAGAAACACGTGTCAATAAATTCCTTTCAACTAAACTGTATCCATTCAAATCTTTCTGTATATATATATATATATATATATATATATATATTGGATCCAGGTTTTTATCATTTATTTTGTTTGACCTGTTTAGCTTGATTTGTTTTGGGGCTTAGGTGGTTAATGCCTTCTTAACCACTTTTTCAGTTTGTATGCCGTTTTAACATATTGTTTAGCTCTAGTTTTCTGAACTATTGAGCGCTTGCCAGCATTTCTACGATTTTGCGTTTCGTTTCGCTTTTTCTACCAGCCGAAATACGATTCTCTCTGAATTATATTTGTATTAATCTCCCGAGTCTTTCAATTAACCTGTTAATAATTCTTATGACAGATTAATTGCATAAGTTTATTTTAAAAACTACCGGGTTGAGTGCTTATTCTATTTGTGCTATCTATGCAATTTTTTGTATGATATACACATACTGAATTCATTTGCCAAAATATGGGGAATTTCCCCGTGTGAGATACGCATGTGCGTTTACTAAGCTCTGCGTCACTCGCAAAGTTGGTTACAGAGCAAAATTACTTGTTGATAACGTGATATTTCTTGTTCGATCTTTATGCTGAAAGCTTATAGTTTTAAGCAGAGAGTATTATTGATTTAGGTGTCATAGAAACCCTGCATTTGGATTTTACCACCAATTCCATTTGGGTCCAGGTTTTATCATTTATTTTGTTTGACCTGTTTAGCTTGATTTATTTTTTGGCTTAGGTGGTTAATGCCTTCTTAACCACTTTTTCAGTTTGTATGGCGTTTTAACATATTGTTTAGCTCTACTTTTTTAACTATTGAGCGGTTGCCAGCATTTCTACGATTTTGCGTTTCGTTTCGCTTTTTCTACCAGCCGAAATACGATTCTCGCTGAATTATATATATATATATATATATATATATATATATATATATATATAGGAGGTGAGTTTTATTGTAGTACAATAAAGCAATGCAGATATCTGATAAGAAGCACTCTACAGTTTGTAGGACTGGAGTATACATAATATATAAGAACAAATGTTTTAGTCCACTCTGACAAAACCAATAACTTATATGGTATTTCCAAGGATAATTATAACAACCTTATCCTAAAGGAACTTATGAAAAAATATCGTAAAACCAACCATGAAAATTTAGAATACATAAACTTTGAAGCCTCTGAGATTATGTCAAAACTTGGCATTGAAAAAGAGACAGAACCATTCCTCCCAAGAACTCCGAGGATAAATCTCAAGGATCACAAAAACAATTTTCGCACTGAACTACCTGTTAGATTAATCGCCCCCTTTAAATCAGATCTGGGGGTTGTTAGTAAAGCCATCTTGGATAGAATTATCCCACAGGTTCGTTCTAATTGCTCTTCTTTGAACCTAAATTTATGGTTTGGTACTTCTGAAGTGATTAGCTGGTTCAACAAATTGAATAATAAAAACAAACTAAAATTTGTTCAATTTGATATTGCCAGCTACTATTCCTCCATTTCGCCTTCACTTATCTTTCGCACTTAAATATTCTGACATCACCACAGATGAACTTCACATCATTCTCACCGCACGTAAAACCATCCTAGAGTTCAACAACGAATATTGGACCAGAGCCGATACCTCTAACAACTTCGACATCACAATGGGAGCATCCGATTCATCCCAATTGACTGATTTAATTGGTATCTTTATTTTGAACTCTTTGAGTCGGAAAATTCCTCAACTTCGCGGTGGAATTTATCGTGACGATGGACTCTTTACTATCTTAAATTGCAACATAGTTAACCTTAATATTATTAAGATCAATAAACGTAATCTCTTTAACCAACATAACCTAAAAATTGAATTTGATAACAGTATCAAACTAGCTAATTTCTTGGATGTATCTCTTAATCTTGACACTGGCCTATATTACCCTTACCATAAAAACAATGAGAACCTAAATTATGTTAACTTTAAATCTAACCATCCTACTAATATCAAGAATGCTATAGTTAGTAATATTGGAAAAAGAATATCTAACCTATCTTCTAATAAAAATATCTTTGATGCTAACGCCAATTACTATAATAACGCGCTTTCTAAAGCCGGCTATCCTGATAAAATCAAATATAGTAAAGAAACAAATTCTAGAAGAAATTACAGTAGAATAATTAATCATGATCATTCCAATAACTTTAATAAAAGACCTAGATACAAAAACATAATCTGGTATAATGCTCCTTTCTCCATCTCTATTAATAACAATATTCCTAAATTATTCTTTAGTGCCTTAAATAAATGCTTCCCTCCCTCACATATCTATAGTAAAATATTTAACAAACACACTATAAAATTTTCTTATTCTACATCCTCCAACATTTCCAACATTATCTCTAAACACAACAATAAAATACTAAATACTAAATCTCTTCCTTCCAACACTGAATTTCATAATAATAGTACTCCCGACGTCATTGTAAACCCTAGGCTAATTTCTACAAACCCAAATACAACGTCAAACACAACTTCGCTAAATGTTCATAATCCCATTCTAAATCAAGAAACTATTATTCCTATCGCAAACAACTTCTCCAATCCAATTCCTTCTATAGATAACACTAGGTCACTCATTAATAATCTCTCTAATTGCAATTGCAATTGCCCTATTAAAAATAAATGTCCTATCAACAACCATTGTCTTGATAAAAACTTAATTTACGAATGTAAAGTTATAACTGACACCAATTCCTTCACCTATTTTGGCTCCACTTCCACCTCTTTTAAAGCTCGTCTTTATAACCATCATTCGTCTTTTAAATACAAACTTAAAAGAACCAACACGGCTCTCTCAGAACTCATATGGTCCTTGAAAGACAAAAATATTAAATATAGCATCTTTTGGAAGAAGGTTTCTTCTGCGTCTCCATACTTGAACAGTTCTCTATCTAAAATCTGCAATCTCTGTCTAAATGAAAAATTTACCATTATCTCTAATCTAGATTCTATAATAAATAGACGCACTGACTTGTTTTCTATCTGTTTGCATAAATTCCATAAAACATTTCACAAAGTATACAGCTAATATTCAATTCTTTATCAATTTAGAATCTTTTTCTCAAAGGCACATATATATATATACACTTCTTTTAAAAATATACCCATCTTTCTACCTTATTTCAAAGGTTATTATACATTCTATAATACTTGTCTACTCTTTCTACATCACCCCTATTTATCACTTCCCTTTCTTCTCTCTCTTCTTCTAATGTCTAATCCCTAATCTGTACCTTTTCTCACTCTTGCCTAACATAGAATCAATTATTACATAATACAACACATTCTTACTCTATATCACCTTGTAAAAATCCTTCGTAAACATATACATTTTTTTTGACGTTAGATTATTCATCCTCAATTCATTATTCTTTTCTCCCTTTCATCTAACTCATTATTCTCAATACATATTAACTCTTTCTTTTTCTTCGCACATATTATCAAACTCCTCAATATACAAACCTTAACTTTACATTATTTTTCTCTTCGTTAATTTTCAAATTCTTTTAATTTATACATTATCTTCCAACGGTTTTCAACCTCTCTATGTAAAAC
>OZ024741.1:19814950-19817450 GCA_964016885.1 Eledone cirrhosa
TAGATAGAGAGGTAGATAGATAGATATAGATATATATATAAATATTTATATATATATATACGCACACACATATATATATGTATATGCGTGTATACATATATTCATATACATATATGATATATATGTGTGTGTGTGTGTGTGTGTGTGTGTGTGTGTGTGTGTGTGTGTGTGTGTGTGTGTGTGTGTGTGTGTGTGTGTGTGTGTGTGAAGTACAACGTCTAAATAAAGTGCAGTAATGGAGAAATAGAGACACTGGTGGAGCGGAAGTGAAATAGAATTGATATATGTGTTTCTGTATATGTGTATGTGTGTATGTATTCGTGTGTCTGTGTATGTGTGTGTGTGTATGTCGGTGTGTATTTGTGTGTGTATGTATGTGTGTATGTGTGGGTATATGTGAGTGTGTATGTGTGTGTGTGTGTGTATACGTTTGGAGCACGTTGACATGTTACCAGTGTAATATAGCGTTAAGAATAAGTTGTGGTAACGACTTTTCAAGAACCGAAGACAAACGATACACACACACACACACACACATATATATATACGGAGAGAGACACAAACATATATTCACAAGCCCATTCACACACATACAAATAAACTCACACTCACACGTGGTAATATATATATATATATATATATGTGTGTGTGTGTGTGTGTGTGTGTGTGTGTGTGTTAGGTAATACCAAAGGAAAAGCAAAGGGAAAAAGAGTGCTCTATGTATAGAACAGAGCTATTTAATTAGAGAGTGAACAACACAAAATATAACTACTCCATTACCAAAGGTTTCTGGATCACAGACAATAATAATAATCTGGATCGGTCGTCAGACAGAGATTACATTTATTGATTGGAATGTTCCATAGACACCACTGTTAGTCAACATCTGAACCAGAAATAGCCGTCGAAACGGCTTGAGCTCTGCCGTCGGAGTCTTGCACCTTATATATATATACATTTATATATATATATATATATATATATATATATATATATATATATATATACATATATCAAAGGTATATATTGAGTTAGAAACTCAAAATAGCCTCTTACAATAAAATAGCTCTAGGAAAGAGGTTTTTCGAGCCGTATATTATAATTGAATATAAAAGAAAAACGAACACAGATATATAGATATATGTGTTCAAATCGTAAGGGACCAGATTCGCTAAGGTGAAAAGAATACTAACTATAGACAAAAGGGTTTGCCAGACTCAATTTAAGAATAAATAAATACAAACCGGAATTGTAGCAATTCCGGTTTGTATTTATTTTCACTGGTACCTATACAGCCATGACCTTAGACGTTTCTGCCCCAGTAGACCCATAAGAGGTAGACCCCCCCCCCACCACCACCACCACCATAACCTCAATGGCTAAAATGAATCCCATGGAAAGGTGGATTGGGTGGACCAAAGCTGTACGGACCCCCCAAAACAATGATCAGGTAAGAAAAATGGTCGCACATGCAATAGGGGCTAGTATCAAAACTACCCTAAAGGGCCACATATTCAAGTTCAACGAGAAGATCTACACCCAAAATGAGGGAGCAGCCATTGGCGTCAGCGTAGCTGGTGATGTTGCCAACCTTTTTATGGTATGGTGGGAAAGGAGACTTAAAGATCTCCTTAATGAGAGCTCCATAGACCTCATCATGTACTCTCGTTACGTAGACGATATCAATATAGTTATAAGAACATCCCCACAAGAGAGCACTAACAAGTTTGATTTAGAACGTAGCACAATGGAAAGCATCCAGCAGATAGCTAACTCCATACACCAGAGTATAACTGTAACTATCGACTACCCTTCCAAACACCCTAACAATAGACTACCTGTATTAGACACGGAACTCTGGATTAACACTATAGACGAGAGAGCCCTAATTCTCCACTCACACTATGATAAACCCATGGCCTCCAAATACCTGATACCCAAAAACTCAGCAATGTCCAGTAGTGCTAAGTTTAATATTCTGATCGCAGACTTGGTACGAGTGATGAAGAACGTGTCCCGCATGTGCGACCCAACAGAAATGGAAAGACACATCCAACACTTCATCAACCGCATGCAGTTCTCTGGCTACAACCAAAGAGACAGAATCAGAGTATACGAAGGAGCCACGGAGAAGTATAAGACCCTCATAGAACTGGACATGAAAGGAATTTGCCCATTATACAGGAGCAAATCATGGAATAGCTTAGATAGGGCTAGACATAAGATAGGGAAAGCCACCTCATGGTATGACAACCAGAGATACCAGAGTGTCATGTTTGTGGACGCTACCCCTGGAGGGAAATTAGCTAACCAGTGTAGAAAGGCCCTGAGAAAGACCCACTTAAAGATTAAGGTGGTAGAAAAGCCAGGAACCACCATAAAATCCCTGAACAGCAAAACCTACCCTTTCAAGAAAATCCACGGTAGTAATAGGAAATGTATCATATGTAAGGTAAACCCCTGGATAAACTGTAAAACTAGAAACGTAGTCTATAGCATA
>OZ024741.1:19822450-19837450 GCA_964016885.1 Eledone cirrhosa
GTTACAGATTTTGGCCAAGGTGCTAGCAAAGAGGTTGGCGCTTGTCGTGGGCAACCTGGTGGGAGATGCGCAGACATGTGCTATCCCGTCCAGGTCCATCCACGACAACCTCCACCTCATGCGATACATCATAGAGAGGGTTGGGAACGAACCCGGCTTTGGTGGGGCCCTGATCAACTTGGATCAATCTAAGGCATTCGATAGGGTCGACCATGGTTACCTGGATGCGGTGCTAGCGGCGACAGGCTTCGGAGCCGTTTTCAGGGGCTGGATCAATGCCATGCACAGCAGCCGCATCTGCTCTAGGGTCAAGGTGAACGGCTACCTCTCGGAGCCGTTCGAAATCGCGCGGTCCATCCGACAGGGGTGCCCTCTCTCCTCCCTTCTGTATGTAATGACTCTAGTGCCACTGCTGCGGAAGTTGGATTTGTTGCAGGGCATCCCGTTGGAACCGGGATTGCGGAAAGCGGTGTCGGCCTACGCCGACAACGTAACAGTAATGGCGTCTACGGCCTCGGAAATTGGGGCGATCGGGACCTTACTGGAGGAGTACGAAAGGTTTACAGGGGCTAAGCTGAACCGGGACAAGTCGATCGGTCTGCAACTCGGCACGTGGAGGAGCAGATCGATGCCCTCCGATGGCGTCGTCGGGCACTGGACGGAGGGCGCGGTGAAGAAGAACTGGGGTGAGGTAACGAACAGGGTGTTTGCACTGACCCAGAAGTGGGCCGAGTGCAAACTGTCCCTGAAAGGTCGGGCGGAGGTGGCGAACACTTATATAGCGTCCGTCATCTACTACCGCCTGACCGTTGTGCCTTGCCCAAGGGAAACGCTCGCCAAAATGGAGCGCGCACTCTTCCAATTCCTTTGGAAGAAGGGAGCTCCTATGGTGAGGAGATCCATCTGCTGTCAACACCCTTCGAAAGGGGGGCTGGGGATGCCGTGGCTAATGATACGTAAACACGCATTAAGGCTACGGTACCTCCAGGTATTCCTCTCCGGTCAACCGGTGTGGGCCCCGTTTGTGAGGCGAGCCTTTCCCAGACTCGTCTCACTCACCGAGCTGCAATCCTGGGTCAAGCAAAGACCGAGAAAACTGGGCGCCTGGCACACCGAGTGTGCCCAGGCGCTCACGGCTCTCTGGCAGGCGGACCCGGCTGTCAGTGGAGAATCCACCTCGTCATTCTATAGAGGGCTGGTGGTTAGCAGGTGCGACGATGCCCTCGAAGAAGCCCTAGGCATGGAGGAAGACGAACTGGCCAACCTGTTCGGTAGGACATTCAGCTCGGGACCCATGCGCTACAGAAGGGCTCTGCCCGTTCGAGAAAGGCTCTACAGACACGGGCGCCCGGGTAGGGACCCCTCGAAAAAGATCTCTCCCAGATGCATGTGCGACGAGGAAACCGTTGCACACGCATTGGTACACTGCTCGGGAATTGCTGATCTGTGGGGCTATGTCGAACAACTGCTGTCAAGGGTGGGGCCGATCCGGTTGACCACCGAGTCTATTGTAACGATCAAGCCGCCTCCCCTCTTCAAAAACGAAGAAGAGGCGGTGTTTCTGTGCGTAATAGCCATGGCGAAAGAGGTTGTATGGTGGACGTGTCTGAAAGGACTGAGGTCAGACACCTTTCTCTCTGGCCAACAACTGGTCCGTTTCTTCCGATATCATTTCGGAAGAAGGATCAGGATGGAGAGAGAGGTGCTGCACCCCAGCCGTTTTTATGAAAGGTGGCTGAAAGTGGCGAGAATGGCCCGTGTGAATGGGCCTTCACTCTACATCAGTCTATAGGTGAGGAAGATGAAAGACCAAGGGAGCACCCATTCTCTGTGCTCCTGAGGAAAAGGGTTGCACCCTTTTGGGGGGGGCGACCCCCCAAGGCGCCTCCTCTCTATTGAGGATTTTGTTATAAATTTTATTCTGTTATATTTTATTTTATTTTTATATTTTGTTATTGCCTCCTCCTTATTGAGGACGCCTTGTTTTGTAAACTCCCCTCTTTGTACTTGTCCCACTTTTGATGCCCTGGTGGCAAATAAAAGAAACATATCTATCTATCAATCTATCTATCTATCTCTCTATCTCTCTGGGATGGACACATGTGCTGAGCTCGCTCGGTAAGTTTCGTTTAAATTTATCTGGAAATTGTGAACTGTAAACTTTCATTTTCGTACCATTTTGTAGAGGGACTGCCAGGTCAAATTTTGATCTGGTCAGTCTCTCAAAATATTTTACGCCTTTAGGCGTAATAGTGTTGTAAAAATTTTATCTTTCGAAAAATTTCGAAAAATCCTATTTTGATAAAAATGGCTGAAGCATCTTCACCAACATTCAAAGGAGAAAAGGGGAAGTCATACTCACAGCTTCCCCCTGCCACTGTTACAGCAGCAGATGCCAAAGGCAGAGGTCAGCCAGAGGAAGAATTTTCTTCACCTGCTGACCGACAACTTGATGTAGCCACAACTATACAAGAAACTGAAAACAACAACAACAACGACAACAACAGCAACAATAAAGACAACAAAAACAACAACAACACAAACGTCACAAGTATCCACACACCAAACGAGAAAGACAACAACAACAAAGATGAAAACAACTCAAACGACGAGAAACAAAACAATACAAACACCAACAATGAAAACAAAATATCTTTTGCACAAACGGCTAAATTATCAGTCACTTATGTGCTTGAAGATATTTCAAAAGCCAAAGAAATGCTGGAAAAAGCCAAAAAATATGTATCTTTTTGCGAAAATGGTTCGTTTTCTATAAATTCACCTCCAGAACTAAAAAAACAGACGGAATTACGAACTGTCGTATTCCGTACAATTTTATATAAGACAAAAAAACCAGCACAACCATCTCAAGCTGAAATTCAGTTAGTACTGAAAGAAGCGATGAAAGACATCACTTTCATACAAAAGGATAAACTCTATGGGAGTTTATCCATATTGATGAAAGACGAATTGGCGGCGAAAATATACTCTGTGTCGCCAATTCGTTCCACACACTACACCTTCTTCCCCACCTACATGGGTAAAAAAACCCAGAGAATATGGATAACCACCATCACCCCAAACATAAACTACTGGTGGTTACTAACCGGTTTCCTCAATTTAGACGAGGATAATCTCATTTCAATAGGGAAGGCATCCGGCGACGCGTTCAGTGGAACGAGTATCGCAGTTCTGACACAAATAAGGCCAGAACGTATCGCCCAAATCCCTGAGCAGGTCATGCTGGATGACCGTACCCACCTCAACATTATTGTGGAGGGTAGGCTTCCCTCCTGTTATCTCTGTGGCAATAGAGGTCACCTGAGGGCTGCCTGTCCCCAGCTCACACAGAAAAAAACACTGCTACCAACAACAACAAAAACAACCACAACAACAACAACAAAAACCACCACAACAACAACAACAAAAACCAACAACACCACCACCACCACCACAACAACAACAACAACAACAACAACAACAACAAACACGTGAAAAAACAACACAGAATACTGTCCCACCCAACCTCTCCCCACCCAAAACAAATACAAAAACACACACACCGCAAACACTACCAGAAAACATACCCCTCCCACCCAACAAGGAAGACGAACCCCTTTCGTCGCAAGACGAAAAAGATCCCTTCCAAACAGTAAAAAGAAAGAAGAGGAGGCGCACCACAGACACACTTGTTAACTTTAACCTCCCCAAGAGAACACAAACTACACACAAACCACCCCTCCCCGTCACACAACACTAACTGCTACACAAAAAAAGACTTTACAATATACATACATGAACACAGACAACAAAGAACTACTGAAAACAATTTCATCAAACCCTTCGGTCCAAACTGAAGGGCCTAACTTTATAACTGCTGTGGGACTACCTCATTTGAAAATTATTAAAGTCCCAATGAACTTTTATAAAACACTGAAAATACATTTCACGGAGGACGTGCCCCCCCCCCCCCCCCCTGCGCCAAACCAATCAACCGCGTCCTCCTAAAAAAATCACCCCCCACCCCACCCATACACCCACTCAACCACAAACGCCCCAACCCCACAACACACTGATGCCCCTTCACTTCCACGAACCACCACCCACCCAACAACCCATCCCCAACCAGCATGGAAATTGAGCGGCCCGTTTCCCGGGACGCAGAGAGGTAAGTGCCTTTTCTCCTTGCCACCAACATGGCTGTGCTAAGAGTAGGATGTCTAAATGCGCGTGGCCTGGGCTCATCTTGGAAGCAAGCAATGCTTCTAAATGACCTCAGGTCACGATCTATAAATGAGATGGTTATCTGCGAGGCCCGAATCAGCAGCATGCGACAGCTAGCCCCCACCTTTGACGACTTTGAGATGCACGCATCTCTCTGTCAGCCCGGAGGTGGGGGTGGGGTTGTCGTTCTGCTGCAAAAACATCTGGGTCTTGCCACACAGATAGTTCACTTGGACCCAGGGGGTCGACTGGTGGTGCTGGACCTTGGCAGTGGTGAAGGTGGAGCCTTTAGGCTGGTAGCCGCATATGCCCCTTTTGGGACAGAGCAGCCCGACTTTTTCCAGCGTCTGGAGTCTTTTCTAGGGACGTCCCGTTCCCTGCTTTTAGTGGGGGACTGGAATGGTATCCTGGATGCACGTTGGGACTATGCAGGGGCATGTTCCGAAGAGAGGGGTGCAACAGCCTCAAGGGGTTACTCGGCCGATTTGAACTGGCCGATAGATTTCGACTAGATTTTCCGACGGTGCCAACCTGGTCTTGGTCAAATCGCAGCGGATCATCTAGGTCGTATCTAGATAGGTTTTTAGTTAGAAATAAGGACAGGGACTTTTTAAGTTGTCCAGAAATGCTCATGGTTGGCTACTCAGACCACAAGTTGGTGACCTGCATGGTCAACCTTGATAGAACTCATAGACAGGGACCCGGTTACTGGAAGCTCAACTTGTCCTTGCCGGCAAGTAGAGCTTACAGGGATCGGATTAGTACGTTAGTTAAGGAACGGTTGACTGGAGCGATCGTCAACAGCAGGTGGTGGGTATCTCTAAAGAGAGAGATGAGAGTAGTCTCGATAGAATTTAGTAAGGTTCTAGCTGCGGATAGGAATAGGAAGGAAAGGGAGCTAATAGATAGAGTAGAAGAGGCAATTAGAAGCGGCGACGTGGCCAGAGTGCTAGCGTCGAGAACGGCTTTGAGCCAGTTTTTCGACGCGAAGCACGAAGGCTGCATTGTCCGAAGTAAAATACGTGCTCTAGGGAACGAGGGGACCAAAGCTGTTAGCTGTGTCCGCGTGACAGAAACCAAAAGAAGGAGCAGATCCACTATCCGGTCTTTGCGAGACCAAGATGGATGGGTGAGACTTGAACCTAAGCAGATGTGCGAGGCTTTTCAGAAGCACTTTGCCGGATTGTTCGGAAGGGGCGGGGAGCCGGTTGGAGATGTGAACTTCGGTCCATACCTCGACGGCCTGCCGCGTCTCTCGGACAGGGAGGCGAAGTCCTGCGAGGAGCCGATTTCAGCCGCTGAGATAGAGGACGTGCTGAGCCTATGCGGCAAACGCAAATCCCCGGGTCTCGATGGTCTTCCATACGAACTGTATCTAGCTATGCCGGACTTGTTCCCCGATCTCCTCGAGGCGGTCTACTGCAACTGGCAACAGAACGGGAGAATTCCCTGTACTGTGACCAAAGGCGTAGTCACGCTAGTGAGGAAGGATGAGAACAAGGGGGACGATATAAATAATTTCAGGCCCATAACTATGCTAAATACAGAGTTACAGATTTTGGCCAAGCTGCTAGCAAAGAGGTTGGCGCTTGTCGTGGGCAACCTGGTGGGAGATGCGCAGACATGTGCTATCCCGTCCAGGTCCATCCATGACAACCTCCACCTCATGCGATACATCATAGAGAGGGTTGGGAACGAACCCGGCTTTGGTGGGGCTCTGATCAACTTGGATCAATCTAAGGCGTTCGATAGGGTCGACCATGGTTACCTGGATGCGGTGCTAGCGGCGGCAGGCTTCGAACCCGTTTTCAAGGGCTGGATCACTGATATGCACAGCAGCCGCATCTGCTCTAGGGTCAAGGTGAACGGCTACCTCTCGGAGCCGTTCAAAATCGCGCGGTCCATCCGACAAGGGTGCCCTCTCTCCTCCCTTCTGTATGTGTTGACTCTCGAGCCACTACTGCGGAAGCTGGAGTTGTTGCAGGGCATTCCTTTGGAACCGGGATTGCGGAAAGCGGTGTCGGCCTACGCCGATGACGTGACAGTAATGGTGTCGACGGCCTCCGAAATCGGGGCGATCGGCACCTTACTGGAGGAGTACGAAAGGTTCACAGGGGCTAAGCTGAACCGGGACAAGTCGATCGGTTTGCAACTCGGCACGTGGAGGGGCAGACCGACGCCCTCCGATGGCATCGTCGGAGGGCCCGCTGAAGTTGCTCGGGGTCTGGTTCGGACCAGACCTCCAGCTGGAGAAGAACTTGGCGGAGGTCACGAACAGGGTGTTTGCACAGACCCAGAAGTGGGCCAGTTGCAAACTATCCCTGAAAGGTCGGGCGGAGGTGACGAACACCTATATAGCGTCCGTCATCTACTACCGCCTGACCGTTGTGCCTTGCCCAAGGGAAACCCTCGCCAAGATGGACTGCGCACTCTTCCAATTCCTTTGGAAGAGGCGGGCTCCCTTGGTGAGGAGATCCATCTGCTGTTAACACCCTTCGAAAGGAGGGCTGGGGAAGCCGTGGCTAATGATGCGTAAACACGCATTAAGGCTACGGCACCTCCACGTATTCCTCACCGGTCAACCGGTGTGGGCCTCGTTTGTGAGACGAACCTTTCCCAGACTCGTCTCACTCACCGAGCTGCAATCCTGGGTCAAGCAAAGACCGAGAAAACTGGGCGCCTGGCACACTGAGAGTGCCCAGGTGCTCACCGCCCTCTGGCAGGCGGATCCGGTTATCAGTGGAGACTCCACCGCAACATTCTATAGAGGGCTGGTACGCAGCAGGTGCGACGACGCCCTCGGAGAAGCCCTAGACATGGAGGAAGACGAACTGGCCAGCCTGTTCGGTAGGACATTAAACCCGGGACCTATGGACAACTTCCAGAAGTCCCTGGCCTGGCAGTGCTACCGAGGGGCTCTACCTGTTCGAGAAAAAACTCTACAAACACGGGCGCCCGGGTAGGGACCCCGCCAAAAAGATCTGTCCCAGATGCGTGTGCGACGAGGAAACCGTTGCACACGCATTGGTACACTGCTCGGGAATTGCTGATCTGTGGGGCTATGTCGAACAACTGCTGTCAAGGGTGGGACCGATCCGGTTGACCACCGAGTCTATTGTAACGATCAAGCCGCCTCCCCTCTTCAAAGATGAAGGAGAGGCGGTGTTTCTGTGCGTAATAGCCATGATGAAAGAAGTTGTATGGTGGACGCGTCTGAAAGGACTGAGGTCAGACACCTTTCTCTCTGGCCAACAACTGGTCCGTTTCTTCCGATATCATTTCGGAAGAAGTATCAGGATGGAGAGAGAGGTGCTCCACCCCAGTCGATTTTATGAAAGGTAGGTGAAAGTGGCGAGAATGGCCCGTGTGAATGGGCCTTCTCTTTACATAAGCCTGTAGGTGGAAAAGAGGAAGGAACGAGGGAGCACCCCCTCTCTGTGCTCCTGAGGAGAAGGGTTGCACACTTTTTTCGGGGGTGTGTGCGACCCACCAAGGCGCCTCCTCTCTATTGAGGATTTTGTAATAAATTTTATTTTTTGTTATATTTTATTTTATTTTTATATTTTGTTATTGCCTCCTCCTTATTGAGGACGCCTTGTTTTGTAAACTCTCCCCATTGTACTTGTCCCACTTTTGATGCCCTGGTGGCAAATAAAAGAAACATTTCTATCTATCTATCTATCTATCTATCTATCTATCTATCTACATATATATATGGCAGGAAGGTATACGTTGCTGACGATAGCTAATAAGCTTGAAACTAGTACAGCGTTCCTTTGTCAGTGTTGAACAAACGAGCAACGATGGTTGCTAGACACTGTACGGCTTAATTCGAAATGTTTGTTTACAAACACACCGAGCATTATAATAAATGTTCGGTGAATCCATACGTATATATATATGTGTGCATGTATGTATATATATATACATACTACTGTACGTCTGTATACATATATGTATGTACGTGTACATACTTATATATATATATATATATATTAGAAAGTGAGGTTTTTTTTACAAAATGAAAAATAACCGAGGTCTCCTACACGAGTGAAAAGTATAAAGAAAAAAAGATGAAATCGAAAATGCAACTGTTGTCTTATTTTTAAAATAAATATATATATTTATTTGGTTCCCTTACCGGTTTCGCAGTTCTTCTGCTTTTCAAAAGTAGAGTTGAGATGGAGGGTCTGTGGTTTTTCTCACGTCTGGTTGGTCTCTGTATGTTACTTGTTTTATATGGAAAAGGTGGCTCGAAATGCCAGGTTTTTCGAGAAGTAATTTGATTGGTTGGTCAATAATTATAATAAATTTCGTGCCAGTTCGCGTTACAAAGTTCTTCAAACAAGAGGGGGGGGGGGTCACAGGTTGTTTTTTTCATATATGAGTGTTTGAATTTCTTTTTACTTGAAGAAAGGGGCTCACGAAGGCTTTTTTTTAATAAGCGTAATTTGATTGGTTATAAATGAAATTATAGCTGTCACGTGAACAAGTTTTCATTAAATTTTCGCGCCCTTATTTGGAAATCCATTCTGTAGCCTTTTTAGAGAATTTTATGACAAGCAAAAGATAATGGTCAAGAGAAATGGGATGGGAGAATTGTTCTGGTTCAGTGTAATATGGTTAGTTCGCTGGGGTGTCAGAATTGAGATTTTATATTGAATAAAGAAAGTAAAGATATGTATGTTTATTTGTGTGCTTGTGTGTGTATGTGAGTGTGTGTGTGTGTGTGTGTGTGTGTGTGTGTGTGTGTGTGTGTGTGTGTGTGTGTGTGTGTGTGTATTGGAAGATGATTCTATTAGTAGAAATGGGGGAGGGAGTTGTGTGTGTGTGTGTATATGGGTGTTATGTGTGTGTGTGTGCGAGTATGTTGAGATGGAGAGAATATATATTTTGTGTGTGTGTATATATGTGTGTAGGAAAGTGATTCTATTAGTAGAAATGGGGGAGGGAGTTGTGTATGTGGGTGTGAGGGTTGTTATGTGTGTGTATGGGTGTTATGTGTGTGGGAGTATGGTTAGCATGTTAAGATGATGAGAATATATATATATATTGTGTGTGTGTGTGTGTGTGTGTGTGTGTGTGTGTGTGTGTGTGTGTGTGTGTGTGTGTGTGTGTGTGTGTGTAGGAAAATGATTCCTTTAGTAGGAATATTTTTGAATGAACATATTTTCCTTACTTATTCGTATTTGTTCTGTTGTATTGTCAGTGCAAACGTATATTAAGGTTTATTTAGTTCGGGTTTTTATTTTCTAAAGTAGAAGGTGTTATGTGTGTGTGTATGTGTCTGTTTGGATAGTTAGCATGTTATGGTGTTGACATAATGTATATTAAACCATATTTAATGCTGGTCTATATTTTTAAATAAACATATTTTCCTTATTTATTCGTATTTGTTCTGTTGTATTGTTAGCGTAAAGGTAAAATGGGAAGACTTGGAATTTGGGTGTCTTATTACTTGCGCAAATGTCGAGATATGCGCTTAGTGGTATCTGTCTCGTGGTTGGATCTCGTAATTGTTGGCGATGAACTGTTATTCAGTTTCTGAGTGTGAGTTTAGTTTGTCCTACATAATCTTCATTGCATCCTTTACATTTAATGGCATAAATTAGATTTTTTGATGAGCAAGTGAAGTGATTTTTAACAGTAAAATTTTGTCCTGATTTAAATGTATACGTGTTGCCGTCAATGAGGTGAGTGCAGGTTCCACAATTAGAGCGACCACATTTTTTGACACTTGGTTGTGGGTTTGTGGTAGGTAATTTGGCATTGGTGAGTAATGTTTTCAGTGATTTCGGTTGTCTTTTGCTTTTGATTATTTTGTGTGTTTCAAGGGCTTTTTCATTCTTGGGTTTTGTTTTAGTAGTGGGATGTTCTAGTGTTGTAAGCTTCCGCATTTCTTGGGTTGTGTGTTGAGATATATGATAGAATATTGGACGTACCTTGAATTTGTTTCTGTTTTCGTAATTCATCAATGCCTATTGCTTTAGCCCTTTCTATTCCATTATTTATTAGTAATAGTGGGTACCCTCTTTCGAGTAGAATTTCCTTTAATTCTTGAAGTCTTTTATTTCGCGTTTCATAATTGGAGACAATTGTGCAAATTCTTCTTGCTAGGTTAAAAGGAATGTTCGTCTTCGTGTGCTTTGGATGGTTGGAGGTGAATAGCAGGTATTGTTTGGAATCTGTTGGTTTGTAGTGTATGTCAGTTTCGATATTTGTGTCTTTTTTTAAGATTAAGATGTCCAGAAATGGGAGTTGATCTTGGCTGTATTCCATTGTGAATTGGATGTGGTTATTGATGCCGTTTATTAAGGTTTTTGAAATCCTTCAGTTGGTCGAGTGTGTGGGACCAAAGAATGAGACAATCATCCAAGTAGCGTTTCCAATTCTCTGATAAATATTTGTGGAAGTTCAATCCGTATTTTGATTTGGACTGTTCATATATCTGGACTTCTAAGTATGCCATGACTAAGTTGGCATAAGTTGGAGCGGCTTTTGTACCCATCGCAGTCCTCGATATTTGCTTGTAAGTATTTCCATCGAAATCAAAAAAGTTGTTCTGTAAGATGAATTATAATCCCTCAGTGATGAAGCTTTTTTCTATTCTGTCAGGTATCTCATTGGGATATTTCTCTAGCCAGAATCCTATTGCTTCTAGTCCGTATTGGTGTGGTATCGTTGTGTAGAGATTCACTACATCGAAAAACACAATAATAGTGTCGTTGGTGACATGTTTGGGGAGGTGGTTTAAGGGGTCCAGATCGTCTCTTACAAGGCTTGGTATGTGTTTGAGAATTGGTTTTAGTAGTATGTCTATAAAGTTGCTCAGTCTGTGTGTTTCACATTGTGGGCCCGCTACAATTGGTCTTAATTTAAGGTCTGTGGGGGGTATTGTATGTTCACGCAGGCACAGGTGGATTGTTTACAGGCATCGTTAATTATTTTACACTTGTGGATCTTCGGAAGTCCGTAAAGTTGCTGGTTTTGTATTCAAAATGTGTTAAATAATCGCGTTCCTTTTTAGTTAGGTCTTCTTGGTATCGATAAATCAGTGTGTTTAATCTGGTCATTGTTTTTTATTGCTGGTAGTTTTTTTACTCTTTCATAGTAATTAGTATTTTGTAAGAAAGAGAACATAGAATTTTTATATTTTTCAGCCTCCATAATGACAACAGTACTTCCCTTGTCCGCTTCCTTAATTATAATGTCCGTATTGTTTTATAGTTCATGGATAATCTCCCATTCCCTTCGACTCGTGTTGGGTTTGGGTTTAGGTTGCAGTAGTTCATGGTATGGGAAGGTAGCTATGTGGTCACAAAATTTGTCCAGAACTCTGTTTCCACCTTTTGTTGGGTTGTAGCTGCTTTTATTCCGTACAATTGATTCGTCGTTATTCTCTTTGTCAAAGAATTCCTCTGTGAGACGTAATTTTCTACAGAAGTGTGAGATATTGTCATTTATCTCATTGGGGTTAGAGTATTGTGGTGTTGGTGTGAATTTCAGTCCTTTGGAGAGAATTTTTACTTATTGGGCTAAGAGGTTTGTATTTGAAAGGTTGATTATTTTCGGTTTTTCAAAATCGGTTTGTGCCACTGGGTGTCGTGAGTCCTGTAGCCTTGGTCTAAAAAATGATTTTTCTGGAATGTTTTTTCAATGGTATTATTATATCTAATGGTATTTCCCCTGTTGTTGTGTGGTCTTGTATAGAAGTTTCGGACGTATTGAGGTTCTGTGTCCATCTGTTGGTCGAGTGACTTGAATTTTTCTTCGTTGGAGTTGGCTCTTAATCGCAACAGTTCTATTTCTGTTTTAAATTTTTCTAACGCCATCTTTTCCTTAAGTCTTTGTTGGTTTTCTGGTTCATTCGGGATGGGTTTTATTTGGAGTTTTTGGGGGAGGATGATTGGGGTAGAGTTTAGCCACTTTTCATATATGTCTGCCTTGCAGTTTAGCCACTTTTTATATATATATGTAGAAGTTATATTTAATTTGTTGGGATACAACAAGCAAATATTTTTATAACTGATATAAAGCACTCAACAACTTTTTGGAGTAATTTCACAAATTGAACGAGAACTTAAACTACGTTAATTTTAACTCCAATCACCCCAGATCCGTTAAAAATACTATAGTAAATTCTGTACAGCAACGCATTTCTAGAATTTCAGCTAATAAGAATATTTTTTATGATAAAGCGCAATATTACAACGAAGCGTTAGGTAGAGCTGGATATAGTAATAAAATTAAATACATTGATAATAATAATATAACAACTAACCATAATTTTAACAATTTTAACAACTATAATAGAAAACCTTACAATAATTCGATAAACAAAAGAAGAAATAGAACTAGGAATATATTATGGTTCGCTCTTCCTTTCTCATTAAATATTAAAACTCCTATAGCTAAACTATTCTTTAAAGCTCTTGACAAATGCTTCCCTAGAACACATAGATATTACTCAATATTTAATAGATATACTATAAAATTAACTTATTCAACCACCAGTAATTTAGCGCAGAATATTAATAGAATTAATAATAGAAACTTAAAACCTGACCAGAATACCATTAACAACACCAGCAATATCCAATTTAATAACACGGCTCCTAGTAACTTGAATTTTGATAAATGTAACTGTAGAAACAAATATAACTGTCCGTTAAATAACAATTGTTTAGCTAAAAATATAGTATATAATTGTAATGTAAAAACTAATTTAAATTCATTTAATTATGTAGGTTCTACTTCCACAGACTTCAAATCTCGTTTTAATAACCATAAATGCTCTTTTACGAATATAAATAAAAAAATCTTCAACTTCTCTATCTAGCTAACTATGCGACCTAAAATTAAAGAACATTAACTATTCTTTACTTTGGAATATTATCTCCAAAGCTACTCCATTCAATTCTTCTTCCGAAAATTGCGCTCTTTGTATAGAGGAAATGTTCTTTATATTAAAGAGAAAAAATTCTGTGAATCTAAGAAACAATCTTTTCAGTTGCTGCAAACATAGATTGAATTCAACGTTTAAATATAAATTTAAAATGTAATATATAACTCATCTTATTAAACCTAACGATAAATCACTAGATTCCTTCGTACGACTGCCAAAAACTCTCTTAAATGAGGAAAAATGTTTCCTTGAAAATCCTCTAGATAAACATACTTAAAGTTTTTTTTTTAAATGGATATATAAAAAATTAAGATAAACATACTGAAAGTTTTAAAAAAAAGTTTTTTTTTGTTAATTCCTCTGATGGATATATAAAAAGTTATAATTCATATTTTATACTGTGTTTTTTCTATGTATTCTTATATATATTTTTTAAAAGCTACATATTTTTGGAATTGTATTGCTTAAAAATTACATTGCTTAAAAATATAATTCCTTTTAAAATTATATAATTATATTTTTTAAAAATTGTAATTCCTTTTTTAAAAATTGTAATACCTTTTAAAATTATAATCCTTTTAAAATTATAACTCACATTTTTATTTTATTTTATAGTATGTATTTTGTATTATATATATATATATATATATATATATATATATATATATATATATATATATATATATATATATATATATATATATATATATATATATATATATGTATATATGTATATGTATGTGTGTATATGTATGTATATGTATATATATATATGTGTGTGTATATTGCGTATCCATGTATGTATGTCTATGTATATGTGGGTCTATATATATCGAAATGTATAATTTTGAATGCATTCTATGAATGAACTCATGCTTTAGATATATTCTTAAGAAAAACTTTAAATATTAAGACGTTATAGTAAACAAACTCTTTTAACAGTCACAACTATATAACAGGTGGATCTATAAAATATATAAATTTTGTAATTTACTATAAAATAATATAAGGTTCTCTTATAATCTTAACTTTTTTTATCTTCTTAACTTTTATAACATTTAATCATTAGAACTATCTAAATTACAAATAAATCAATTAATTTCCCCTCACGCTGTATTGCTATTACTAAGAAGAGTTTTTCTTCAGTAAAATCTCTGAACATTCCTACATTTTAAACATACATTTTGTCATTTCTTATAAATTTTATTGTTAATTGAAAAATTAATAATAAATTGTTGGTTGATGATTAATAATAAATCAATCTAAGTTTATGTAATAATAACATATATTTTAATAATATTGTTTGATGGTATATATATATATATATATATATATGTGTGTGTGTGTGTGTGTGTGTGTGTGTGTGTGTGTGTGTGTGTGTGTGTGTGTGTGTGTGTGTATACATTCTTTTAATAAAATATAGATCTCAATTTTTAATTTTTAATTTTTAATTTTTAATTTTTAATTTTTAATTTTTAATTTTTAATTTTTAATTTATAGATCTCAATAATTTAATCAAATTTAAACAATAGATAAATTTCTCCCGTTACTACTATCCATTTATTTATTTATTTATTTATCTATACACGCTAACTCATCCAACTATATATTTATCTTTTCGCTTCACCATTTCATAAAACTACGTTAATACAACACTCTCTCACTTAGGGTTTTCTCTCTTTCTCTTTCTCTTTCTCTTTCTTCTTTTGTTTTTCCTATTCCTTTTTCTTTTCTTTTCTTTTCTTTTCTTTTCTTTTCTTTTCTTTTCTTTTCTTTTCTTTTCTTTTCTTTTCTTTTCTTTTCTTTTCTTTTCTTTTCCTTCTTTGAGTTTGCTCTTTCTTTCTCCTTTTCTTTTTTCCCTATTCCAACGG
>OZ024741.1:19844950-19874950 GCA_964016885.1 Eledone cirrhosa
CGATTTCTCGCAGACACCTCTCTTAACACCTTCTGTCTTCAGAGATACTTTTTGAAATATTATTGTGATCTAATATTCCTATGGTTAGCTAGGAAGATCATATTTCATATATATATATATATGTAGGGGAGTGGGGGTGTATTAGGTAATTCCGAAGGAAAAGCAAAGGAAAAAAGAGTGCTCTATGCATAGAACAGAGCTTATCATATATTATATATTTTTTATCCATAACAACTCTGTCTGATGACCGATCCAGACGTATATTAATATTGTCTGCGATCCAGAAACCTTTGGTAATGGAGTAGTTATATTTTGTGATGCCACTTTCTAATACATATATATATATATATATATAAATATATATATATATATATATATATATATATATATATATATATATATATATATATATATATATATATATATATATATATATATAGAGAGAGAGAGAGAGAGAGAGAGAGAGAGAGAGAGAGAGAGAGAGAGAGAGAGAAAGAGAGGGGTAGAAAAATTGTGTGTGTGTATGTTTGTATATATATATATATGTGTGTGTGTGTGTGTGTAAGGTGAATAAACTTGAAACAGGCGATAAAAGAAATGTGCTGGAAGGTTACATACAGCCAAGTGAGAGAAGCACAGTAAATGTTCCACGAAGTAGTCGAGTATTAATTACATTGAACATAAAAGAGTATATTAGAAACCTCTGGTATAATCAACAGTATACAACCATCACATTTATCAAATGCTATCACCCGGTTATATTTCATTTTATAAAATCTTTAAATGGCTGCCCTTTCCACACGCTCCAAACCATTTATTTAAACAGTTGATTAGTTTCATTGATTTATTTAATATAAGTAAATGTTCCGTAGTACATAGGTTACAATGTTTTACAGTTAACTCTGGTTTACTTCTAGTGCAGGATTTCCAACTATATTTTAAAGTTTAATGATGCCCTTGTAGCTCTATACACACACGTACACACACACACAAACACACACACACAGACACACACACACAGACACACACACATACACATACACAAACACACATATATATATATACACACATACACACACACACACATATACATATCCCCCCCCCACACATATACATCCCCCCCCACACACACACACACACAAACATACATATATATATATATAAGACCAGCTTGCAGGATAAAGGAAAACTGCTCACGGGAATCTAAGACAATTGTACTACAAAGACAATTATATATGTGAGAGAGTTTACACCTACCACACCAAACATGCAGAGAGCAGGGAAAGATATGTGGGAACAGTACGAAATCGTTTTAAACAATGATTCTACTCACATGTAACTTTCTTTAGACACCCTGAAATGAAGACCAACACGACCGTGGTGAAACGAATCTGGATGTTAAAAGATAAATGAATACATGCTGGTATAAAATAGATGTTCCTAGAGAAGTCCAGACTATACATCCATGGAACAAAGCGATGTTCTCTCTATCTCAACAAAATATTCAGGATTTTACATGGTTTGAGCTCATCAAAAAATACCTGATTTCTAAAAGCGAGGTATGTAATGGCTGCTTACGTCTTAGGAGGCACCAATTCCACTAAAGGAACGACCAGTCATAAAAATAGATATATAGATGTACAGCATCTGCCATAATTTACACTTTTATGCATGATACTCTTTTCTACATTTCAATCTCTTACGTCTCTAATTATCTTCCATAGCCACACTATCAATTGACTCAATTTCTTCAACAATAAACCGAACACACACACAGAGAAATATACGCAAAACATCATAATAATTTTCATTTAAACAAGAGTTACTTTCCTTAGCAAACAGATCAACAGATTTTCTGGGTTACGGTCCCTTTCCATACGCGAATTTATAACTAGAAATCGTTCAGGCATTTACTCTGTACCTGATAGCCACCCGACTTGCAATTCTGCTTCGTGTATTCTGTACTACGTGTACAATCTGCAGTCACGGGCCATACCTACGCCTTGAAACCTAAGATAGGGCAATTCATATTACGTGTATCATCATAATAATAAAATAGCTCTCTTGCACTAGCAACAGTGCTCTTTTATCTTTACCTTCCAACGGACATTTTTACTACACACATACAATATGTATGTATATATAATATATATATATATATATATATATATATATATATATATATGAGAAAATGAGGGTTTTTTTTAAATGAAAAAAAAAACGAGATGTCCTACACAAGTGAAAGTACAAGGAAAAAAGGTGAAATCGAAAATGCAACTGAAGCCTTTTTAAGAATATTTATTTGTTTCCTTTACCGGTTTCACAGTTCTTATGCTTTTCAAACCCTCCATCTCAACAGAGTTGAGATGGAGGGTTTGTGGTTTTTCTTTATATATATAAGTTTATCCCGGGTTCAATCGGGAGTAACCGCAGTAAGTAAGGTACTCAAACCATAGCAGAGTATAAATATTCAGTGCATCCTGATGATTTCTCCCGAATGAAACAGTTATAGTCTTGTAGAAGCCATTTATATATATATATATATATATATATATATATATAACTCTCTCTATATATATATATATTTAGGTATATAAATTTGCATACATATGATTATGTATCTATATATGACTGAAAGTAATATTCAAATTTGAACACCCCAATATATGTTAATATATATATATATATCACTCTCTCTATATATATATATATTATATATATATATATATATATATATATATATATATATATATAGAGAGAGAGAGAGAGAGAGAGAGAGAGAGAGAGAGAGAGCGAGATAGAAATATATGTATCTGTGTGTTTATATGCATATATATATATATGTATATATACACACACAAACACATATATCTCTCCCTATCTCTCTCTCTCTCTCTATATATATATATATATATATATATATATATATATATATATATATATATATATATATATATATATATATATATATATATGTATATATATATATATATATACATACAATATATACTCAATTATATAACATACAGCTGTCTTTGATGTCTTATCACATCATTACACAGCAGAGAATGAGTGAAATCGTTTCCTAGATTTAAATTAACATTATTTTTATTTCTACATCGTTTAATATTGCACCAAACGATGAGGGATTTTTTATGTTGTATCTCACAGATGGGGAATCTGGTCTTGTTGGGATGCTTTCACATTTGTGTAGGACTACTACTACTACTACTACTACTACTACTACTACTACTACTACTGCTGCTGCTGCTGCTGCTGCTGCTACTGCTGCTACTACTACTACTACTACTACTACTACTACTACTACTACTACTACTACTGCTGCTGCTGCTGTTGCTGCTGCTGCTGCTACTACTACTGCTACTATTACTGCTGCTGCTGTTACTACTACTACTACCACTACTGCTACTACTACTGCTACTACTACCACTGCTGCTACTACTACTACTACTACTACTACTACTACTACTACTACTACTACTACTACTACTGCTGCTGCTGCTGCTGCTGTTACTTCTACTACTACTGCTACTACTACTACTACTATTACTACTACTCATAATTGTTTCTACTTTTGGCACAAGCCCGGGAATTACGCCAGTACATTACTGGTACTTTATTTTATCGACCCCGTAAGGATGAAAGGCAAAGTTAACCTCGACGTGATTTGAACTCAGATCGTAAAGGGACGCAACTCTATGCTTCAAAACATGGCGTCCGACCCTCTACCGATACTGCCAACTCGCCGAATAATACTGATGCTTTATTTGATCGACCTCGTAAGGTGAAAGGCAACGCTAACCTCAGCGGGATTTTAACTCAGACCTTCAAGGGCCGTAACTCTATGCCGCAAAGCAGATTGTCCGATGCTCTACCGATATTTATTAGCCACAAGGGCCGACATTTAGGAGACAATACAAAGGCAGGAACAGTGGGGGTTTACAATAAGGTCGAGTAAAAGTGCACAATGGCAAGACTAATTTAACAATGAAGATATACAAATATAAAATAAACTATACATAAATATAACAAAATAAATTACCCTATAGGGGGTGGATGGCCCAGAGGTGACTCAGGTACCCCACCAATCCTGAACCATCCTGCGCTTCTAGGGCACCCAGGGAGAGAACCCTTCTCCTCAAGTTAGCTAGCCTATAGGCGCATGGTCAGAGTAGGCCAATTCACACGGGCCATTCTCGCCACATTCATCCACCTTTTAGCAAATGTACTGAGGGGGCGGGCAGCACTTCTCTCTCCACCCCCACCTTCCTTTCCAGGTGATACTTGAAGATGTTGATGAGGGATTGGCCGAAGAGAAAAGTGTCTGTCTTCGGTCCTTTTAATCTGGTCCACCATATAACCTCTTTCGCAACGGCCACCAGACAGAGGAAAATTGCCTGCTCTTCTTGACCTAAGGAAGGCGGCGGGTCGATCTTCACTATGGACTCGGCCGATAGCCGGATCCGTTCCACACACGACAGTAGCTGTTCGACATAACTCCACAAGTCAGTAATGCACGGACATTGGACAAGTGCGTGCAGAACGGTTTCGTCGATCTGTGCGCATCTTGGGCAGGTCCGTCTGACAGCACTTCCGTGCCTGTAGAGTTTATCCCGAACCGGCAGTGCTCCCCGATAGCACTCCCAAGCGAGGGATTTCTGGAAATTGTCCATCGTCCCCGGCTTGAAAGTCCTCCGGTACAGACTGGTCAGTTCGACTTCGTCGAGGCCCAAAACTTCTCCGAGTGCGTCATCGTACTTGCCCACTACTAATCCTCTATAGAACTCGAGAGTGGAAGTTCCACTGATCGCATTTCCCGCTTGGTAGAGGGCAGTGAGTGCCTGGCAACATTCCAGGTGCCAGTCATCCAGTCTCGGTCTCTTCTTGACCTAGGACTGCAGCTCAGTCAAAGAAACGAGCTGTGGAAAGGCCCGTCTGATATACGGCGACCACACCTGTTCACCATTTAGGCAGAATATCTAGAGATATCGCAGCCTCAGCGGATGTCTGCGCATCATTAGCCACGGCATGCCCAGCCCTCCGCGTAGAGAGTGCTGGCAGCAGATGGACCGCCTCACCAACTGAACTTGTCCTTTCAGTGATAGCTTCCTCCCTGCCCATTTTTGGGTGAGACTGGCTACTCTGCTCGTTACATCGTCCCAATTCTTTTCCACCTGGAGGTCTGGTCCAAACCAAACCCCGAGCAACTTTACCGGTCCGTCCGTCCAGCGCCCCACGACGCTGTTGGACGGTATAGGCTTGCCTCTCCAGGTTCCGAGCTGCAAGCCCACCGACATTTCCGGGTTAAGTTTGGCTCCTGTCAACCTTTCATATTCCTTCAATAAGGTGCCGACCACCTCGATTTTTGAGGTGTCCGATACCATCACGGTGATGTCGTCCGCATAATCTGACACCGCCTTTCCATGTCCCGGTTCGAGTAGGATGCCCTGCAACAGCTCCAGCTTTCGCAGTAAAGGCTCGAGAGCCAATACGTACAGAAGGGAAGAGAGAGGGCAGCCTTGACGGACCGATTGGGAGAGCCGAAATGGTTCCGAGAGGTGGCCATTAACCTTGACCACCGAGCGTGTGCCGCTGTGCATTGCAGCGATTCAGCTTCTGAAGACAGGGCCGAAGCCAGCCGCTTTGAGGACAAACTCCAGATACCGACGGTCGACCCTATCGAATGTTTTCGATTGATCTAAATTGATCAGTGCCCCACCGAAGCCAGGTTTACACCCTACCCTCTCTATTATGTATCGCATGAGGTGGAGATTGTCGTGTATGGACCTGGTTTGGATTGCACAAGTTTGCGCCTCCCCAACCAAATCCTCGACGACAAGCGTCAATCTCTTTGCTAATACCTTGGCCAAAATCTTAAACGCTGTGTTGAGCAGAGTTATGGGCCTGAAGTTGTCTAATGTATCCCTCTGGTTCTCGTCTTTGATTATCGTCTTTCCTTATCAGCTAGAGAGTTACTGCCCTTTATGATTTGAGTTCAAATCCCGCCGAGGTTAACTTCTCACAGAACTAGGAATACTCCCATTCTGCTGCCAGTTGCAGTAGAGTGCTTCGAGGAGATCGGAGAACAAGTCTGGCATATTTACGCAAAGCTCATAGGGCAGGCCATCCAAACCGGGTGACTTGCGCCTCATGCAGCCGACACGGGCGTCCTGAATTTCGGCTGAAGTAATCGGCCTTTCGCAGCGCTCAGCGTCGACCGTCGAGATGCGCGGCAAGCCGTCAAGGTAGGGACTGAAATCCGCTACTCTCTCTGACTCGCCACTCTCCCCGAACAACCGAGCAAAGTGCTGGCGAAAGGCCTCACACATCCGCTTGGAATCGCTTATCTCGTGTCCGTCTCGGTCCGCCAAAGATCGAATTGTGGTTTTATTACCACGCTGCGCCTCTGCCACGCGGGCCCATCGAACAGCTTTGGTTCCCTCGTTTCTCAGCGCACGCGCCTTAGCTCTGACAATGCAACCTTCGCGTTTCGCATTGAATGCCATTCTCGCCGCTAGCACGTAAGTTGCAATGCCACTACAAATAGCCTCGTCTAACTTATCTACCAGCTCCCTCTCCTTTCTATTTTTCTCTAACGCTAGTTCTTTGCTGAACTCTATTGAAGTTACTCTAATCTCTCTTTTGAGACCCCCACCCCCACCCCACCACCATCTGTTGTTGATGATCCCCCTGTCAACTTTTGCTTAACTAAATTGTTGACTCGGTCTCTGTAAGCCTTACGTGCCGGAAATGACATGTTCAGCTTCCAGTAACCCGGTCCCAACCTACGCGTTTTATCTAGGTCGACTAAACAGATCACAAATTTGTGATCTGAATAGGCGACCGTTTTAAAAATTGGGCAGCCTGCACTATTTCTATCTATTTTCCTAATAAAGATCCTGTCTATATACGATCTAGATGACCCTATGCGGTTGGTCCACGTCCACACTGACGCATTGGGGAAATCTAGTCGATACCTGTCAGACAGTTGGAACTGGCTGATTAGGTGTTTGAGGCTTTTGCACCCCCCGCTCCTATCAGCTACTCCCACACAATCCCAGCACGCGTCTAAGATGCCGTTCCAGTCCCTCGCTAACAGTAGAGGGCAAGACGTACCCAGAAAGGTTTCCATGTGCCTAAAGAAGTCCGGTCGTCCGGCCCCAGTAGGGGCGTAGACGGACAGCAGTCTAAAGGCCCCACCTTCGCTACTGCTCACATCCAGGACCACCAAATTACCGTCCGGGTCCCAGAAGATTGACCTTACCTCGAGATCCAGACCTTTCCTAAACAGAATTGCCACCACACCTCCCATTCCCGGCCTGCTAACAGATGCGAAGATCTGATATTCGTCGAAATTGGGGGCTAGTGTGCGCGTGTTGGAAATCCTGGTCTCGCTGACGGCAATCACATCCATTTCCAGAGACCTGAGGTCGTTGAGCAGGCGACCCTGCTTCCAGGGTGACCCCAGGCCGCAAACATTTAAACTTCCTACTCTTAATACGGCCATGTTGGCAAGCTAAAAGAGAGAGGGAAGGTTTACTTACCTCCCGGGGTCTTGTGAAGGTCGGGTGGTTCGACCTCCATGGTTGGTGGAGTTTCTTTTGGGAACCCCTTTAAAAGTCTACTCAACAAAACAAAACATGTCTACAAAATAGACACCAAAACAATAAATCACTTGTTTTATATGGATGAGTTGACGCTGTATGATAGAAATGACAATAAATTGGAAGGACTACCGAAGACAGTCGGTGTTGGTGTGGGGATGGAGTTTGGATTGGAAAAATACGCCAAAGCAACATTCAAGAAAGGCAGAATGACAAGCACAAACTCAATGGAAATTGATGTGAATGCAGTAATTATGGAACTAGAACAAGGACAAGCCTTCAGATATCTAGGGATCAATGAAGGCCAAGGTATTCACGACGCCAGCATGAAAGAGAGAATCAGGAAGGAATGCTACGGGAGAGTACGTGCTGTCTTGAAAACTGAGGTTAACTCGAGAAATAAATTATCTGCTATAAATGCGCTTGCAATCCCTGTTGTCATCAACAGTTTCTATATTATAAATTGGAATGTTAACGAAATTAAGAGAATAGAAACCAAAACCAGGAAACCTTTGACCTGTAATAGAATACATCACCCAACAGAAGATGTGGATCGCCTCTATCTCCCTAGTCAAAATGGAGGTAAAGGAATAACCAGCTACAGCTTTTATACAGTATATCGACCATTGGACTCAATCAGTACCTTAAAACCACAGATGACTGGATGATGAAAATGGTCCCAGTTCACGAAGGGAGGAAGAGGTTACAAAGGAAAGTAGGAAGTTTGTGGAAGAACTGAGAATACAGTTTGAAAACAATAATGGTGATTCTGCAATTAAAGCCGCACAGAATATTAGAATGTTGGCAAAATATGAAGGTCAACAGAGACTGTGCACTAAATGGGAGCAAACACCACTGCATGGGCAGTATGTTCTCCGTAGCAAAGAACCTGAGGTAGGTCAAGCTCTCGCTATCAGTGGCTGTGGAGTTCTGGGCTAAAGACAGAGAGTGAAGGTGTCATTTTGGCTGCACAGGACCAATGTCTCCCAATTCACAACTTTCAAACCATTCTGATCAGAAATGGAACTGACCAAAAATTTCGATTTTGTGATGATGCATAAGCCGGGGAAAGTAATAATGGGGGGAGGGAATAGGTGGGGAGGTTGGCAAATCAGCAATTTTTCTTGGTTGTCTCCGTGGATTTAAAAAAAAACAGAATTAGTCATTTAGTTTATATATTGAGACCCCAACCCATTCTATTTAATTATAACATAGGATTTCTAGTAATGTACTATTATTGTCGTGTATAATGTCTTTTAATGTCTAAAGAAAATTAATTGTCGCATGAATGCTACTACTTAAAATAAAATGTCACCTGAGGTAGATTATCAATATTTAATAAGCGGGGGGAGGGGGCTGAAAAATGAATGAGAGGGGGTGGGGGAGACTATTTGAGACCCAAGCGTATTGACAATTTTTCCACACATATATGGTTTATGTGAGGGAAATTGATGACGAACTGTTGTCTCTCGAAACTTAGACAGTTGCAATACTGTTTTCTCATCTAATATGGAGGATGCGGAAATTTCTGAAAATATGTAATAGTGATCTGTTCAGTAATATGTGTGTGAGGGTGGGGGTAGGAGTATGGCGTGTGAGTGTTTATATATATATAAATTAAGTAATTTAATATCTGTAGAGGATTTGTAATTGTGCAAATTAATGATTGCATAAATGTATTTATATTCATATTTAATATCCATGTTTTCAGGATGTAACATGAAGATGAATCATGAACGAATATATGTGCTTAATTCACTCAATCAAAATGGCTGCTCGCCAGACGACAGTCAGTTGTGTTAATATATGGATAATTTTGAAAAAAATCAATATCGTTCGACAACTTCCAATTTTCTCAGGAAATTTCATGAAGAAATGTAATAGAACCTTCTGTATTGCTGTTGTTATGTTGTTCGTAATGGAAAGGCAATTATTTTGCTGCAATATGAAAATAAAATAGGAGAAAATATTTTAATAATGCCGTTCATGAAGTATTAATATTGCGTTACTGAGTTTCATAATTATGGTCTGAGGCATGCTCATACAATGCACAGAAACACGCACGTATATAACGATACATATATACGTGCATACACGTACGCAAATTTATATACATACAAGAATGCATGCTTATATATATATATATATTTACATTTATATTTACATTTATATATACATATGTATATATGTCTGTGTGTATGTGTGTGTCCTATATATATATAAACATTATTAAGTCCGCTCTGGGTGAATTTATTATACATAAACATACTGTGTATGTTTTTATATATGCCTCTATTCTACATCACGCTGTGTTAGTGCTAATACTAATCTCTATCTCTCCCTCTCCCTATATATATATATATACATGCACACATACAGACACACAAACACACAAACACACACACACATTTATATATATATATATATATATATATATACATGTATATAAATATAGGGGCACACAACCAGGCACATATTATATGTATATGTATGTGTGAATGTATTTCTAACATCCTGTTAATTAATGCTGAACCATCTAGAGTGTCTCTTTCTAACAGGAAGTCTATGGTATACAAATAAATAAATTCTGCTCAGTATGTTGCCACAGATGCATAATTAGGCGCTAATGCACTGATGCATTGGTGCACACGTGCCGAAAAGTATATATTGAAGGTTAAAATTCCCACTGCAGCGCTATATAACTGATTATTACGTGAAAGTGTTACATATTGCAGGTTGCTGTTATATTATACAATAATGCAGCTTTCTAGAATGTAGTGAAGAGTGTTGTACATATTACTGGCAATTCTATTGCCATTCGGAACATATCATAGACGCCTTTGTCTAACGAAAGTTAGTTCATAGGCTGACTATGAAGGAATCATGCTAGAGCTGTGAAATCTTGCATGCATTAATTTCTTCTTATCAATAACTGCATTCTTTCCTTCTAAGGACTACGTTGAAAAATAAACCTCAATTTCATAGCTCTAACATAACTCCTTCAAAGATTCATAGTCAGCCTTTGAAGTTTTCAGCACACCCTCCTATATATATATAGACACCAAAGACACCACCCTAGAAAATATTTCAAAATTATGGTTAGAGGACTGTAATAAGGAAGAATTAAAATTCCTTCAACGTTGGGAAATAAACGAAACCTGGTTCTCTAACTATGAAGCACTTTTCCAAAAAGAACACACATCCAAGAACCCCTTCATTAAAACCATAATAACAAGAAAACTCAATCAACACCCAAACACCACACAACAATCAACAACAACACAAAAACAATACCTCCCCACATACCCAAGAAAAGAAGGCATCACCTCGCCCCTACATCATACACCCTCGACACAACTACCACACGGATTCCCAAGCAACAAATATAGTAATAGAGAAACATCAGCTACAAGATAGACACTACAACTTCTCTCCAACCAGGAGAAACCACAGAATCCTCCACACTTACAACCCCCCTAACATCCCCACACAACAAACCCACAACCATCATTACTTCCAACATAGAACCCAAAATACACCACTACCACACATGGCGCATAGGGCCTCACAACCACACACCAACTATAAGGAAACCCTAATCTACCCTCCCCCACTAACCACATCCTACTACAAAAACACCAGCAGGGGACAATACAACCACATGAGACACCCTAACCACTACAACCACCATAACTACACACCATATAACAGCAACAGCAGGACTCAATATAACCACACAAGACAACCCTACTACAACTACCACCAAATCTACACACCCTACAACAACAACAGTGCTCAGCACAACCATACGATACAACCCAACTTCAACAACCACCACAACTTCACACCCTATAACCACGTCCATCAAATCTACACCCCCTACAACAATATCAGCAGGGCTCAATACAACCACACGATACAACCTAACTTCAACAACGACTACAGCTACACACCATCAAACAACAACAGCAGGGGCCAATACAACCATAAGAGACATCCAAACTTCGACAGCCACCACAACTTCCAAAATCATTTTTTAGACACAGCACACAGACACAGGATAACAAGATAACACAAAACACACAGGAGACACAAAATGTAATAAAAATTGTTAATTTAACCTCTCCAAAGGTCTAAAATTGACACCAACTCCCCAACAACCAAACTACTCCGAAATGAAGGAAGATATTGCAGAATTCTGTAGAAAACTAAGACTCAGCGAGCAACTATACGACAAATACAATGAGAATGACTCAATAACCAGAAATAGAAGCAACTACACCCCACCAAAAGGCAAGAACAAATTCCTCGATCAATTCTGCGAACACATAACTAATTACTCATACCACCACCTACACAGACATAAACAAAAACCAAACCTAAAACCAAACCTAAGCAAAAAAGCATGGAATGGTCTTAACAGTCTAAAAAAAGACAAAACCCTAACAATCAAAGAGGCATATAAAGGGAGTGTAGTAGTCCTTATGGGGACAGATTACTACACGACTCTAGTACTCTCAACTCTAGAAAACCAAACATATTATGAAAAGGCCCAACACTACTCACAACAGAAAATAATGAGTAACCTAAAATCACTAATAACCCTTTACAAAGAAGGCCTTACAGACAAGGAATACAACTACATCACCAATTTCAAAAGCAGAACCAGCCTCTTTTACGGTATCCCAAAGACACACAAAAGCGAAGTAATAGGTAGGGCCTGCAAGCAAGCCACAGACATTTACATCAATATAGCCCCCCCCCCCCCCCCTGATGACCTTAAATTAAGACCCATAATAGCAGGTACCACATGTGAAACCCACAGCCTAAGCAACTTCCTAGATATTCTGCTTAAACCTTTCCTAAAACCCATAAAAAGCTTCATAAGGGACGACCTTGACATGCTCAACCACCTCCCAACAACACTAAATAATGAACATACCCTACTAGTAACCTTTGATGTCATCAATTTATATTCCAATATCCCACACAACCTAGGTATAGAGGCAATACAATTCTGGCTTGAAAATTTCCCTAGTGAACTCCCACAGCGCATCCCTAAAGAATTTGTGTTGAAGGGACTCGAATTCATCTTGGAAAACAATTTCTTCGAATTCAATGCCAAATACTAGACAGAAATCTGGGACTGCCATGGGCACGAAAGTAGCCCCCTCATACGCCAACCTTGTCATGGGATATTTGGAAACCACTCTCTACCGCAAAGTTTTAGACAAATACGGCAACCACTTCTACCAACACATAGAAAAGAACTGGAAGAGATATCTGGACGACTGCTTCATCCTCTGGCATGGAAGTATAGATAGACTGATTGAGTTTAAAACCCTTCTAAATGGACTCAATATACAAACTTAAAATTCACAATGGATTACATCCATGAACAACTCCCTTTCCTCGACATCCTCATCAAGAAAACAAACAACAAAATAGAAACAGACATATACTACGAACCCACAGACTCCAAACAATACCTTCCATTCAACTCGTGCCACCCTCGACATGCCAAAATGGCAATTCCTTATAACCTAGGCAGAAGGATCTGCACAATAGTTTCAGATAAATACACATGCTACACACGACTAGAAGAATTAAAAAACACACTTATCAGCAGAAACTACCGACCATCCCTAATCAACAATGGATTCCAACGTGCCCTAAAACTCGACATCCAGGAACTCAGACACCTCAAACCCAGGAATGAACCGCAACAGAAAACTCTACCATACATCTCCACACATAACCCCCTCAACAATGAGGCATTCGACACCATCCTCCAGAATATTCCTTTACTAAAAGGAGACCCAAGAATGAACAAAATCCTCCAAACACACATCATAAAGAGCAAAAGACAACCTAAATCCATAAAAAACATCCTCACACAAGCCAAAATCCAACAAACCCTCACAATGAACCCTACAGTAACAAAATTCGGAAGGCCCAACTGTGGCATATGCATAAATCTAATAGAAGGTTCAACATTCCATTTTAAACAAGGACAACATTTCACAGTTAAACACAACTTTACATGTGCATCTGAAAACCTAATCTATGTTTTGACCTGCTCATGTTGTCAAGAGCACTACATAGGACAGACAAAAAACAGCCTCCGACAACGTATGACCGTCCATATATCACAAATTAAAATACAGGAATACAGAAAGATTGCGTTTAGTGAACATATCGCCAATTGTGCACCCAACCAACATCCAAACTTTAAAATTTTTCCCCAATTACAAATTCATAGACAACGCTACTTTCATCCATCGTACCAATAAGGAAATGTATTTCATTAACAAATTCCAACCTCTACTTAATGCACTAAACTTCGGACTAAACTAAAACTGGAACGAACAATGAAACATTTATAAATACCTATGTCTCTTTAAAGAGTTACCTCCCACACACCCTACCTAATCCTTTTTCTTAAATAAATTAAATACCATCTACCATTTATCTCCCACCCTGAATTACCTCCCCCTGCATATTAACTCTCTAAAAAGGGAAATCATATCAAACCCCAGTCCACCATTTGCCTCCATCATGGATCAACTAAGCACTCTTGCCATATTAACATATTTTGATCTGCTTATCTTCAAGAACTATGCCTGTAAAACATTATTTTTTCTTTCACATTGCCTTATTATACTCCACATTAGGCCCGTTTTTTTCTGTTTTATTTTCACTTCATAAACCTTGTTTGTAAATAACATTATTCTTTCTGCACCATTTCTTCAACATGTCCAACACCATCATTCTACACCAATACATATTATTATCATTTGATAATGCATAAAAATGCTGAAACCGGTAATAGACAATTATTAAATATATAAATAAATAAATAAATGTCATTGTTAATTAATAAATAAATCAACTAATACCTTAACACTTCACACAAAGTAAAATATTTCGTTTTAATCATTTTCTAACCCAGAAAAAAAACAGAGAAAAAGATAAAAAGGAAAAAAATGTATTTTTCTTCCTAATAATCATCTTTTTCTCCCTGTTTTTATATATATATATATGTATATATATATATATATATATATATATATATATATATATATATATATATATATATATTACGAGAGTAGGCTGGAAAGTTCATAGGCTGACTGTGAAGGAGTCATGCTAGATCTGTGAAATCTTGCATGCATTAAGTTCAACTCTTCTTACTAACAACTGCATTGTTTCTTAACAAAATAGCGCGCCAGCTCACACATCACTTTCACATTCTGGCGAAGAAAACTCTCTCCTCACCTCCCTAGAGCCCAGCTCTAGCTCCGTGTGATTTCTAGCTCTTCCTTAATTTGAAATAAAATTTGAAGGACTGTTGAAAACATACAAAAAATTGTAACCAGTGAGATGACACTCACTCATAGAAAATTACTTGTGGTACTGCTACAATCAATGGAAAAAACATTGAAACCATTGTGTGGCTTCCCAAGAGTCCTATTCTGAAGGAGATGAATTTCAATTTCATATATGTCTAATATACATTTAAATAAAAATCAGAACACTTACTTTTGGGACAAATCTTATGTGTGTATATATAAATATGTACACGTACATACATATATGTATACAGACGTACAGTAGTATGTATATATATATGCATACACGCACACATATATATGTAGGTATGGATTCACCGAACATTTAATATAATGCTCGGTGTGTTTGTAAACAAATATCCCGTATTAAGCCGTAGTGTCCAGCAACCATCGTTGCTGGTTTGTTCAACACTGACAAAGGAACGCTGTACTAGTTTCAAGTGAATCCATACGTATATATATATATGTGTGCATGTATCCTAAACGGACGGTAGTCCGTTTAGTAATATTGTTGTGGTCGTGTTTTCGTTGGTAATCGTCTGTTTACGACAGTACAGCGCGGCTCTACTTTATTTAACTGAGATAAAACTTATATGAGCATGAACAGTAGATCATTACGCATCTTTTGGCTTAAAAATCTAGAAATTTGGTCCAGCGGGAAAAAGTTTATAATCAAAGTTTGCTGATAAATCTTGTGTTCAAGTGAGTGAGTAGTAAGCGTGACGCTAGGGGAGGTAATCCAGAAATGACGTAGCTTTGTCATTAAGCCAGTTGCCTCAACTAGATTGCAATTATACTCAAAAGAACTTTAAAATGTCAATCACTTGTCAGTAATTCACTATGATCATTTAATTATTAGATAGTTGTTGCTTGCATTGCCTTAAAAAATAGTAGACCAGATAGAAAAATGCGTACAGCAAAAAAAAGTAATATTGTTGGAATATAAACCTTTAAAAATACAGGACAAGAAACTAAAATAAAACTTTAAAAGAATAGGACAAGAAACTAAGATAAAACTTTAAAAGAATAGGACAAGAAACTAAGATAAAACTTTAAAGAATTGGACAAGAAATAAAAAAATTTACAATAATATTAGTGGCAAAATTTTTTTATTCGTTTCCTGTGCTATGCCCCAGTATCTTCTTGATTAGTGCATAATAATTGTCATGCTCTCATTATGCGTTGCCTCTGAGCGGTTGGTTCTGGTTGGGGTTGGTTGGCTGAGCAGTTCTGCTCCGTCAGAATGACCATTGCAAGAAGAATTGGCCGATGCTGCTGCAAGTCTCCTCCAAGAATGCACTTCTGGTCCTGCAACATCAGACGAAGATGGAGAAGACGACCGGGACAAGATGTCGACTCTGACCACCGACTACGGCACCTCCCTCAACCACCGGTCCTCCCTCGCTCTGTCCCGTCATCTCTCCAGTCCTCCTGCTCCCCCTTCCTGTACCAGAAAGCTGTGGCACGCATTCATCTGGACTGCCGGACTTGAACTCAAGGACAAGATGCAAGGAGAAGATGGACGGGTTGGTCAAGATCAAGGATGAGCGGGACGACAAGACCGTCCGCTGCTGCTCAAGATCTGTGCTCATGGGCCCATGGGTCCATTCACATTATGCATGACACATGAGGCGTGTCGCCGAATGATGGAATAGGGGTATGGTTATGGCCCAATTGGTGTTCAAACCAGGATCAAATGATCCCCCCGGTCTGACGACGTCCTCTGGATGTGGGACCCAGAGCCTATGAATGTGGAACTCGATTTTTTACCAATAAAAATTTTGCCACTAATATTATTGTAAATTTTTTTATTTCTTGTCCATTTCTTTAAAGTTTTATCTTAGTTTCTTGTCCTATTCTGTTAAAGTTTTATCTTAGTTTCTTGTCCTATTCTGTTAAAGTTTTATCTTAGTTTCTTGTCCTATTCTTTTAAAGTTTTATTTTAGTTTCTTGTCCTGTATTTTAAAAGGTTTATATTCAAACAATATTACTTTTTTTTGCTGTACGCATTTTTCTATCTGGTGTATATATATATACATACTACTGTACGTCTGTATACATATACGTATGTACGTGTACATACTTATATTTAGGTAACAGCCGTACTAAGAGTGGGAAATGACATTTCGTTTTTTTTTCCGTTTACCGTTTTCGGTGCACCCGGCCGATTAACCCACTCGATATGCAAATTGAGCTACTCAGCCGTTAAGCCGTTAATATGCATGAGGTAAGTATATACGTCCAACAATCTGGCAGGATCGTATACGTTGCTGACGATAGCTAATAAGCTGGAAACTTTGTCAGTGTTGAACAAACGAGCAACAATGGTTGCTGGACACTACGGCTTAATACGGGTTGTTTGTTTACAAACACACCGAACATTATAATAAATGTTCGGTGAATCCATACGTACATGTAGATATGTGTGCACGTATGTATTTATATATACATACTACTGTACGTTTGTATACATATATGTATGTACGTGTACATACTTATATTTAAGTAACAGACGTACTAAGAGTGGGAAATAAAATTTCGTTTCATTTTTTCCGTTTATCTTTTTCGGTGCACCCGGCCGATTAACCCACTCGATATGCAAATTGGGCTACTCAGCCGTTAATATGCATAAGTTAAGTATATACGTTCAACAATCTGACAGGAAGGTATACGTTGCTGACGATAGCTAATAAGCTTGATACTAGTACAGCGTTCCTTTGTCAGTATTGAACAAACAGGCAACGATGGTTGCTGGACACTACGGCTTAATACGGGATGTTTGTTTACAAATACACAGAAAATTATAATAAATGTTCGGTGAATCCATACGTACATGTATATATGTGTGCATGTATGTATATATATATATACATACTACTGTACGTCTGTATACATATATGTATGTACGTGTACATACTTATATTTAAGTAATAGCCGTACTAAGAGTGGGAAATGAAATTTCGTTTCATTTTTTACGTTTATCGTTTTCGGTGCACCCGGCCGATTAACCCACTCGATATGCAAATTGGGCTACTCAGCCGTTAATATGCATAAGGTAAGTATATACGTCCATCAATCTGGCAGGATCGTATACGTTGCTGACGATAGCTAATAAGCTTGAAACTAGTACAGCGTTCCTTTGTCAGTGTTCAACAAACGAGCAACGATGGTTGCTGGACACTACGGCTTAATACGGCATGTTTGTTTACAAACACACCGAGCATTATAATAAATGTTCGGTGAATCCATACGTACATATATATATGTGTGCATGTATGTATATATATATACATACTACTCTACGTCTGTATACACATATGTATGTACGTGTGCATACTTATATTTAAGTAACAGCTGTACTAAGAGTGGGAAATGAAATTTCGTTTCATTTTTTTCCGTTTATCGTTTTCGGTGCACCCGGCCGATTAGCCCACTCGATATGCAAATTGGGCTACTCAGCCGTTAATATACATAAGGTAATTATATACGTCCAAAAATCTGGCAGGATCGTATACGTTGCTGACGAGAGCTAATAAGCTTGAAACTAGTACAGCGTTCCTTTGTCAGTGTTGAACAAACGAGCAACGATGGTTGCTGGACACTACGGCTTAATACGGCACGTTTGTTTACAAACACACCGAGCATTATAATAAATGCTCTGTGAATCCATACGTACATATGTATATGTGTGCATGTATGTATATATATATACATACTACTGTACGTCTGTGTACATATATGTATGTACGTGTACATACTTATATTTAAGTAACAGCCGTACTAAGAGTGGGAAATGAATTACATTTCATTTTTTCCGTTTATCGTTTTCGGTGCACCCGGCCGATTAACCCACTCGATATGCAAATTGGGCTACTCGACCGTTAATATGCATAAGGTAAGTATATACGTTCAACAATCTGGCAGGAAGGTATACGTTGCTGACGATAACTAATAAGCTTGAAACTAGTACAGCGTTCCTTTGTCAGTGTTGAACAAAAGATCAACGATGGTTGTGAGACACTACGTCTTAATACGGGATGTTTGTTTACAAACACACCTATCATTATAATAAATGTTCGGTGAATCCATACGTACATATATATATATATGTTTGCATACGATATATATATACATACTACTGTACGTCTGTATACATATATGTATGTACGTGTACATATTATATTTAAGGAACAGCCGTACTAAGAGTGGGAAATGAAATTTCCTTTCTTTTTTTCCGTTTATCGTTTTCCGATTAACCCACTCGATATGCAAATTGGGCTACTCAGCCGTTAATATGCATAAGGTAAGTATATACGTTCAACAATCTGGCAGCAACGTATACGTTGCTGACGATAGCTAATAAGCTTGAAACTAGTACAGCGTTCCTTTGTCAGTGTTGAACAAACGAGCAACGATGGTTGCTGGACACTACGGCTTAATACGGGATGTTTGTTTACAAACACACCGAACATTATAATAAATGTTCGGTGAATCCATACGTACATGTATATATGTGTGCATGTATGTATATATATATACATACTACTGTACGTCTGTATACATATACGTATGTACGTATACATACTTATATTTAAGTAACAGCCGTACTAAGAGTGGGAAATGAAATGTCGTTTCATTTTTTCCGTTTATCTTTTTCGGTGCCCCCGGCCGATTAACCCACTCGATATGCAAATTGGGCTACTCAGCGGTTAATATGCATAAGTTAAGTATATACGTTCAACAATCTGACAGGAAGGTATACGTTGCTGACGATAGCTAATAAGCTTGATACTAGTACAGCGTTCCTTTGTCAGTGTTGAACAAACGAGCAACGATGGTTGCTGGACACTACGGCTTAATACGGGATGTTTGTTTACAAACACACCGAGCATTATAATAAATGTTCTGCGAATCCATACGTACATATATATATGTGTGCATGTATGTATATATATATACATACTACTGTACGTCTGTGTACATATATGTATGTATGTGTACATACTTATATTTAAGTAACAGCCGTACTAAAAGTGGGAAATGAAATTTCGTTTCATTTTTTCCGTTTATATATATATATATATATATATATATATATATATATATATATATATATGTATATATTATATATATATATATATATTCATTAACTAATGAATATATATATATATATATATATATATATATATATATATATATATATATGTATATATATATATATGTATATATATATGTATATATATATATACATATATATATACATATATATATACATATATATATATATATATATATATATATATATATATATATATATATATATATATATACATATATATATATATATATATATATATATATACAGAGAGAGAGAGAGTGAGAGAGAGAGAGATAGAGGGGGTGGGGGGGTGAGAGAAAGACAGAGAGAAGAGATGGATAGAAAAATAGATAGGTATATATGTATATATGTAAAATAAGTAAGTCAAACATATAAGTTGGCTTCGTTTATTCATTTTACTTTACTTCGTCGAGTGCTCCAACCTGCATACTAAGGTGTCGGTAAACAACCAACACGTACTCAAAATTTATATATATATGTATATATATGTATATATATGTATATATATGTATATATATGTATATATATGTATATATATGTATATATATATATATTTATATAGATATGTATGTAAATATATATATATATATGTATATATATATATATAAAAGTTTACATATATATATATATATATACATACATACAGATACGTGTTTTGCAACGGGTCACTTTGTGGCTCAATGTAAATTTAATAAATTAACTAATCAGAGTTATATATCATAAACATGTCTATAAAATCACAAGATAAAATATATACCATTTCCTCTCCCAATTAGCATAATTAACTATATAAAAAATCGAATAGACCAGGCTATAAGAATGAGGCTTCTATGAAGAAATCTCCAACAAATAACCGAAACTAGCCCTTCGCGTCGGCCGCAACGGAATATTTATCGAATATTTCGACAGCGTAATCGCCCAGATACAGTCAATTAAACAGAATTAGGTGTAAAATAAACTAGGAGAAAATAGAATACATTTAAATACCTCTACCATGGTTTCGTCCGCTAATTGGGAGAGGAAATGGTATATATTTTATCTTGTGATTTTATAGACATGTTTTATGATATATAGCTCTGATTATTTAATTTATTAAATTCTCATTGAGCCACAAAGTGACCCGTTGCAAAACACGTATATGTATGTATATATATATATATATATATATATATATATATATATATATATATATATATATATATATATATATATATATATATATATATATATATATATATATGTAAACTTTTATATATAATAGTCTCCCATTAGGTTGAGATACAAATTTGGCTGTATTGTGCTGTGCTTTCTAGCAAAAAATCCACCGGCCGTAAGCAACTACCACACCCCTTCCAACATGACCGCGACTACGTCACGATTCTTAGCCATTTTGAATGAATTCTTGGCGCGATCACTTTGGAAAATTTAGTGTCTAGATCAGAGCAAATCTCCTGATGAATCCGATGCTCGAGTTATATAATTATTTCATAATTATTGGAATTCTCAAAATGCGGACGAAACCATGGTAGAGGTATTTAAATGTATTCTATTTTCTCCTAGTTTATTTTACACCTAATTCTGTTTAATTGACTGTATCTAGGCGATTACGCTGTCGAAATATTCGATAAATATTCCGTTGCGGCCGACGCGAAAGGCTAGTTTCGGTTATTTGTTGGAGATTTCTTCATAGAAGCCTCATTCTTATTGCCTGCTCTATTCGATTTTTTATATAGTTAATTATGCTAATTGGGAGAGGAAATGGTATATATTTTATCTTGTGATTTTATAGACATGTTTTATGATATATATATATATATATATATATATATATATATATATATATATATATATATATATATATATATATGTGTGTGTGTGTGTGTGTGTGTATACAATTATATATATATATTTATATATATATATTGATATATATTATCCTTATTGAGCCCTCTTCGGATTTTAGTCTTCGTGTATATATATATATACTTCACTTTCACATATATTCTTTGATTTAAAAGACAACAAAATAAACTATTCAATATCTTGGAGAACGATTACGAAAGCACCTACCGAAATACGGCTTTATCAAGATTCCCGTAAATTGTGTATCGAATAAAGGTTTTATATAATTAACTGTCAAAACTATATTAATCTCAGAACAGAATTATTTTCTTCTTGCAAACATCGCCAAAATTCCACGTTCAGAACTATTTTTAATTTATAATATTCCTATACACCTTCAAAATGATCCTACCTTTTTTTTTATTTAAATGTTAATTTTTTTTTATATTTTAATATTTTTAATATTTTTTAATATTTTTAAATATTTTTAATATTTCAAAAAAATGTTAATATCTCTAATATTTATAATATTTTTAATATATATATTTAATATTTTAATTTCCTACATTTTTTTAATTCCGACATTATTTTTGTAAGTACACCCCTATAAATATATTTCTAGATGTAGATTGATAATCTTTAAATGACATTCTGAAAATTTATCCTCTTTACGATAGTTCTTCGAAAAACACATTACATTTTCTCTCTCTTTTTGTTATTCAAACATTCACACATCTTTCGACTAAAATAATGTATCTCACATAAAATAATATATAATTTTCTCTAAATTAATGGTTAATAAACAAAATTGGAGTTATCTTTCCTTTCTCAATCGTGCAAACATAAACACATTATGTTTGGTAATCTGTACAGCTTCCATCAATTAACAATATTCTGAAAACACTTTCAATGTTGAACAAAATGTTTGAATCCACAAATTGTTCTACTCTCCCGACTTGAACCACCTATTTTTTAAGTAAAATACAAATTCAACTTCCTTCGTAACTCATATTTGATATATAAACAACTAATACATACGCAATTTATTAATATATAGAGAGATATTTATATACATATAACCTATCGTAATGTAATTAAGATAAAAATACTTACAACCATACTTCTCCATATAATCTGATTGATTATATATACAATATTATAACTCATACTATAGGTAAATAAATCTTTTCTCCCGAATTAACGTAAATGCTAGCTCTTCTTCCTTTCTCTTCTTTCCTACGCATACAATAACTTATAATTATTTAAATTTTCCATAGCGTCTAAAATAACTTTTGTTCAGCCCTTTTACCTGAACCTCATTTGCATACTCATCTTAATAATTTGAAATATCTGACTTTTCTTCTATTTTCATTTCACTATCCAAGGATAACTTGAACCGTTAAGGTATATTCTCCTTGGTTATGTCAAAATTTATAAAACACACTTCGTATTTTATCTGATGATAGCGTACCAAAATTTTGGTACTCTTGAAATATATATAACAGAATAAATATGGTTTTATAAATATAGTTTCCATTTATTTAATATCATTTTATATATATATATATATATATATATATATATATATATATATATATATATATATATATATATATATATATTCATTAGTTAAGCAAAGCAAGACCACAAATTTCACAAGGAAGACATTATTAAAAGATTGTCAACATATTTTAGTTTGATGTAAAGAATGTAGAGAATAATAATAATAATATTAATAATAATAATGTCCGTTTACAATTGTTTCGCTACTCCATATAATATTTCTGGATCAAATGACTATATATCATTATTGATCTGGTTCAGTTGAAAATAATTAACATATTTAAAGACAGAGAGGCTCATCGGAACTTCAAAGGAATATAAATTAAAATAAGGAAAGAATGTTACATAATGTAATGTTCCATATATTGGTATTTCACTATGGTGTCCTGGGTATATCAATTGTCTACCATAATCAAGCAGTATTCATCTGTCGAGGCTGCATTGTGTGAGATCTGCCTATGGGTAACAAGATGGCCGCCAATGGACATATTTACCTTTCTAATTAGAGGGTGGTTTCAGGGGAAGTAACTCCTCGAGAGATTAGAAATTGTGGGTAGTTTATAGTTAAGTGCTAATTCTTTCGTTTTTTAATTGAGAGACAATGTAGGGGAGGTAACTTATAATTATCTAAGTTAGTTATAGCTATTTAACTTATTAGTTACAAGTAAAAATGGGGTTAGATGACTATGTTGGGTCAAATATTCTGTTGGCGAAGGAATTAGCCCTTCGATGTTGACAGCTAATAGTTACCTCCGTTCTATCGTTAATCGGTAGAGGTCGTGATAGAGTTATGTAATATGCTTCGGTAATACAGAGATCACAAGATTTTCTTCGACAATTGAACGGTTGGGCCCTAGCTAAGATATCCCATGTTAGTGAGTGTTCAATGTTGGTTAATTTAAGGTTTTTATTAGCCTAGCTAGAGATGTCGAACATTGTTAGGGTCTCGGAAGGAAAAAGAGTGCGCGTTATATCGTACCGATATAGGAGCTGGTATTCGAAGCAGTTTTAACCGTGCAGCTATAGACTATGTTGGGTGTCATGCAGTGTCCATTTAGTGGGCATGCATTAGGGTAACGGCAGTTGCAGTTGCTTCTGCGGTTAGTGAGAGTAGGGTAGTTTGACCTAAGCGGTTGGTCAATATTATAAGGATTATATGGGGGAGGTGTGCTACTAGAGTAAGTATTAGTGTAGTGGCGTGGTGTATTTGATAGGGCTGGTGGTACCGCGGTGTGGGAGTTATATTGTCTTTGTTTATGATGGTTACTGAATGCGATGTGGCTAGCTAGGTTAGGTGTTGTGGAGAATGAGATTTTAATGTTATTTTTATTAAAGAGTTTGTAATATCTATGGTTGGGGGTGGAATGTTTAGATAGAATAGAGAAGAAGCGTTTAGGGATATTAGTGGCTAGATTAGATGAGAATGGGCAGACCATCATTGAATTCAACGGAGCACTCTGGACTAGAAAAAACAGAACAGACAACTTTGACATCACGATGGGCTCAAGTGACTCTGCGCAAATCACCGATTTAGTTGGAATTTACCTATTACGTAACACCAGAGCCGAAATCCAACCCTTGCAAGGCGGAATATACAGGGACGACGCTCTATTTGCAATCCACAATTGCACTAATCGAGGCATTGAATTGCTCAAAAAACAATTACATAGATTCTTTAAAAATAACGGTCTCTCTATCACCATCGAGCCGAACCATAAAGTAGTAAACTTCCTTAACAATAACCTATATTACCCTTACCATAAACCAGGTCAAATACTTACATATATTAGCCCACACTCTAACCATCCACCGGCAGTCATCAGAGCAGTAATCAAATCTATCTCGTATAGGATCTCCATGCTATCAGCAAATGAGGAGATATTTATAAACCTTGTACCATATTATAATAAGGCTCTATCTGAATCTGGTTATGAACAATCCATTTACTACATACCTAAATGCCATAACACAGCAATTCACCATAATAAACTTAACACTAGAACTAGAATACCTTAGCATATAGTCAGATTCGCCGGAATTTTAGCAGTTACAGCACCTATACAGGGAACTTTAATGGTGGCAGCGGCCTGCTCCCCACTCCAAGTAGCAAACTAAAAATCAACCCCAGAATAGGAATGAGAAATGGGATGACAAATAACAAATCCCCAGGTAATAATAACCCTAGGAAGGCCCCTAGCAACTCCACTAGAACCCCTAGAAGGAATAGGCCTAAAAATATCACCTGGCTTAACCCCCATTCTCATCTAATCTAGCCACTAGTATCCCTAAACGTCCGGAGCAAATTTTATCAAGTGATAAAATTTGCTCCGGACGTAACACCCGTGTCTGAAAGAACCCGCAGAAGTAGAATCAGCCAGATCCATACAAGGACCATGACTCGAGCTACATGCCAGCGAAACATTTGTAACACGAAATAAACTAAGTCCAGATGCATCACTGATTTTTCGTTTCCTTTATAATATATATATATATATATATATATATATTTGATATAGAAATGGCTTCTACGGGACTAGAACTGTTTCATTCGGAGGAAATCATCAGGAAAGCCGACTGTCAATGCAATATGGTGGTATTTATATATGTACCTCCAGAACATGTATAAATACCACCATATTGCATTGACAGTCGGCTTTCCTGATGATTTCCTCCGAATGAAACAGTTCTAGTCCCGTAGAAACCATTTCTGTATTAAATATTTATACTCTGCTATGTATTGAGTACCTTACTTACTGTGGTTACCCCCGATTGAACCCGGGATAACTATTATATATATATATAAACATTATATATATACAGTTATTTGAGAAAACAATACCATATTTCGGGACTGTGCATATCAAATAATCAAAATAAGAGAGGTAAACTTTGTTCCATATTATGTTTTTCTGTTGAGGTTCTAGCTGTCTGAATAATGGTTATCACCGAAATATATGTAACGGCGAATATTAATAAACGAAGCTAATTTTAACCTGTTGACTTACACTTCTTTTTAAATTACTCTGGAGTGAACAGACCCATCTGCGCACATCGTTGAGTGCTCTACGCTGCATACTATGGTGTCGGTAAATAATAACACATACTCAAATTTATATATATATAAAGTGGCGACAATGTGCAGACGACTTGCTGGCTGGATCTTGAGGACTTTCCGGACAAGAGACCGAGAGACCATGTTGAAACTATGGAGGACATTTGTCCTAAGCCGCCTGGATTATTGCTCCCAGTTGTGGTCACCCCATAGTGTCAAACTAACCACAGAACTTGAGCAATCCAACGAAGCTACACCAAGAGGATTGCCATGATGAAGGAGATAAGCTACTAGAACGAAGAAGGGAGAGATACGCAGTGATATGCATATAGAAGGTCCTGGTGGGAACAGCACCAAACTTTGGCATTGGGAGCTGGACCAACCCACGAACAGGACGTCACTGTGTGGTGCCAAAGATCCGTCTTCCACGTCTAGAATAAGGAGCAGATATTGTAATAGCCTGGGGTTCAAGGGCCCTCAACTCTTATACAAGCTGCCGAGGGATCCGAGAGATCTGCATGGTGCGGACGTAGATGTTTTCAAGAAACATCTCGACACCTTGCTATCCAGAATCCCGGATGAGCCTACAGCAAGGCACGAGGGAAACCTAAGATCAACAGCAATGAACTCCCTCTTGCACCAGTGACCAACCAATACAAGCTGGAGATAAAATGTGTTGCAACAAGGGCGGTGCCCCAGCATGGCCTCAGCCGAATGGCTGGAACAGGTAAAAGAGTAAAAGATATATATATATATATATATTTATTAAAATAACAGATTAAAGTTTAAGCAAAGAATCGCTGCTTTCAGGCTCCCTCGGTTGAGCACTCTATTGACTTATATTCATCATGCAGAAACAACACCTGAATATTTCTACAAAGAACATACCCATACCAAGCAGGAAAACATACCTAAAACTCCTGATACAGAAAACAGACGCGTTCATTAAAAGGTTGCGTTGGCGTGGCTTTTATTTCGATAATCCGCGAAAAGCAGACAACAAACAGGATAAATTTGGGTTTAAAACCTATAATAACCCTCCGTGTAACCCAGCATTGCTACCCTTCGAAAATGATGTCTTGGATCTCATACAGAGTATCAAATTTCGGAATAGGAGCAATTCCTTCCAGCAGGACCTGAAGAATAGAATTCGTTCTATTAAGGATTCTAATGCCGTGCACGTCCATTCCGACAAAACTTTTGGCACAAGGCCATCAATTACTCAGTGCATTACTGGTACTTTATTTTATAGACCCCCGTAAGGATGAAAGGCAAAGTCAACCTCGGTGGGATTTGAACTCAGATCGTAAAGGGACATAACTATGTTGGAAAGCATGGCGTCCGACCCTCTGCCGATACTGCCAATCCACCGCCTTTCTGATTGTGGATGTAGCCTGCCCATTCGACACAAGAGTGCAAGAGAAGGAGAGGGAGAACATTAACCGATACCAGGACTTAAAGTGGGAGGTAAAAAGGATTTGGAACTGCCATGAAGTCAAAGTAGTCCCGATTGTCATAGGCGCACTAGGTACTATCTCAAAGCGTTTCCAAGGATGGTTAAAGAAAATTGGTCCCGCTCCGCTTTTTGGAACACTTCAAAAGGCTGGGAACAGCAAGAACTCTCCGATACGTCCTGAATATCTGAGGCTGTAGGTAGTGGCTTGATATTCATTTCAACAAACTTTCCAGTTAATTAGCATCAATGACTGAGACTCAAAGAACAATAATGATAATAATAATAATATTGATTTCTTTATTGGCCACAAGGGCTGACATCAAGAAAAACATTACAGACGACACAGGACGGTACAGGACGGTACGATGTGGGTTTTGTGCATGTAACTATTTTTATTATTTATATAAGAAAAGAAAAAAAAGACATAGAAACATATATATATATAAACAATAAAAATGAAAATTTTAATAATAATTGTTTCTACGTTAGGCACAAGGCCAGCAAAAACCCAGTGTATTACTGGTACTTTATTTTATCGACCCCGTAAGGATGAAAGGCAAAGTTAACTAAATTGTAATAATAATACTGAGAAGAGAACTATCTCTGTGATAATGATACCCCCCCCCCCCTTGTTTGGATGTGTGTGAGTAGAGCACTATCTCTGTTAGAATGATAAGTTTTAAATTATATTCAATGTGGCGTGTTAACTGGTTTACCAATGTATACAATGAATTTATTTTGCCCTAGGTGTCAGGAAGACGCTCGGCTTATATCAGTACAATACTGAAGGAAAAAGAAAAACAAAATAATAATAATTGTTTCTACTTTTGGCACAAGGCCAGCAATTATCCCAGTGTATTACTGGTACTTTATTTTATCGACCCCGTAAGGATGAAAGACAAAGTTAACCTCGGCGGGATTTGAACTCAGACCATAAAGGGACGTAACTATGCTAGAAATCATGGCGTCCGACCCTCTACCGATACTGCCAATCCACCGCCATATATAAAATAATTGTTTCTACTTTAGGCACAAGGCCAGCAATTATCCCAGTGCATTACTGGTACTTTATTTTATCGACCCCGTAAGTATGAAAGGCAAAGTCAACCTCGGCGGGATTTGAACTCAGATTGTAAAGGGACGTAACTATGCTGGAAAGCATGGCGTCCGACCCTCTACCGATACTGCAAATCCACCGCCAATAATTATTTGAAATGTGTGCGACCTAACGCAACTGACCATAATAAAAGTCAACCCTATATAAACAATAGTTGAAAAAATCGGGACTAGTACAACTGAAGACAGAAGAATGTGGACAATCGAACCTCAAATATCGTTTATTGGGAGCAACTGTTATTATTTTCGTTTGCGTTGGGACGTTTACGTTTCAAATATCAAATGTTCAAAATGGTTCTTAAGTCAACCGCTTTGTTTGCAGAAATAATAACATGGATGATGATGATGATGATGATGATGATGATGATGATGATGATGGTGGTGGTGGTGGTGGTGGTGGTGATGATGATGATGATGATGGTGGTGGTGATTATGGTGGTGGTGATGATGGTGGTGATGATTATAATGATGATGGTAATAATAATGATGATGATGATGATGATGATGATGATGGTGGTGGTGGTGGTGGTGATGATGGTGATGGTGATGATGATAGAGACTATGATTTCTAACATTACCACTACACCGCAACCAAACAAATATTTTGCTAGAATGGTAAAATCGATGAATTCGATTTCAGTAATTGACCCTCCTGCTGACATCATTATTGGACATGTGACAACAAATGCTAGAAATCATCATCATCATCGTTATCAGCAGTAGCAGCAACAACCTCATTATCAACATCATTGTCATCAATATCATCATCATCAGCAGCAGCAACATCATCATCAACAACAACATTACCATCATCATAATCATGATCAACATCAACAGAAGTTCCTTCTTCGCAAATTTTCCTGCGAGGGTCGTAA
>OZ024741.1:19879950-19902450 GCA_964016885.1 Eledone cirrhosa
ATATACATATATACACACAAAAGAAAAGGGACAACTTAACATGCGTACGCACATCCACACATATACATACAAATACCCACGCATATGCCGATATACATACATCTACACATGCATACGCATACGTGTTGCCACATGCATACGCATACGTGTTGCCACATGCATATACCTGCACGCATGCACATCTGCCTACACACACAAAAGTGCCACCACATATACATATGTAAGTGAACAGTTAAAAATACATTATGCAATAAAAACAGTATAATAACGGTAAATTATCGTAACATAAAAAAATATACAATGTAATATAATATACAATATGATATATATATATATATATATATATATATATATATATATATATATATATATCCCCTTATTATACATATATACGCACACATATATACACATATATATATATACACACACACACGTACACGGACTCATACATACATATACGGATATATATAGAGGATATGTGATAAAATAATACAACAATAATAATAGTAATCATAATAAAAAGCATATATAGTCCATATATAATCATCCGCACACATTCCTATGAGATGCACATAAACACATACTTGTATGCACAAATACATATACACACATATAGAGGCCCGCAAATGCATGCACCTGCACCTACATCCACATATATACATATACACACACACATATATATACGCACACTTACCCACCCGTACACACACACACGCCTACTCATACATGGCTATACTTACATACTCACACATACACATATAGGCATATATATATATATATATATATATATACATATATGCTCATGTATAGACACACATATACACACACCCACACACACATACAAGCACATTCCGCCACATATGTATGCATATGCACACCTCTATACCTATAAGCTCGTGCACACACGCACCCATGCCCATACACACACCCGGGCGCCCACCCACGTATATATATATATATGTACATACGCATATACTCACACACACACGCACATATACTCACACACACACGCACATATACCCACACACATGTCCACACATAAAAACTCGTGAACATAAACACAATATGATAATAAAATAAAATACTTAAATAAATTTACAATATTTTAGGATACATTAAAATCTCTATGTAACTGCATAAATGGGTACAAGAAAAGAAGGGGTAAATAAAGGAACGGGTATAATAAAAAAGAAAAAGGGTGGGTGGGTGTACAGGAGAAGGTGCGTGCGTCCATGCGATATACTACACACAGGTATTCTGAGATGTAAACTTGTGTCCGTGTATAGAACAGGTAACAGTAACACAACAATGATATAACAATATTAACAATTACTATTCCAAAGTGGAACAGGTGTAGAGTATATAGTCATGATTGACTGTGTACACATTCAATGTGACGCCCGCCATGGTCGCCATGGGGCATGGCACCGTGGATGGGGTGTGCTGTTCTAAACGTTTAGTGCACAGGTTCGGGTGGCAGTGAGCCCCGTGACAGCCGGTCCCGGCCCATGCGATGTATCTTCCAATGTTGTGTGCCCGGTCACGTGCGCACCCGGTTTACATATGATTGCCCCACGGGTCGGACATCGTCATCATGGCATGACGTCAGGTCCCCTAATCCCGCTAGACCAATCGGGTCTGTGCGTTCTCATTCCCATGTCCCCTGCCTGCGTCACCCAGCGGATTTCATGCTGCAAATGTGCATCTTCTCTGGTATCTGCATGTCATGATAATTTCAGACTTCAGGTTGACGGCGTCATCCTTCAGTCTGACTATCTCCATGGCCTCGTGTAGGCACAATCGGCACTTTATACTTCCGGCCGAATATGTTCTCGCGTGGCGAACGATACTCTATTCCAGGGCATATGGAGTGCCGTGGTCTTAAATGTCCCACACGAGGTCCGCTAACCTAGTGGAGTACCTTTTGCTACGGTCCTTGAAGGAATTAGTGTGATTATACATCCGCGATTTAAAGGTCGTGGATGTTGCGCCTATGTAGGTTCGATGCGCATTCTGGGTCGTAACCACACACTTGTATATTAAGTCTTTCATTAAGCATTTTCCCTGTAGGGGGCACTGGGTGCCCGCTCTACAGTTGCAGGTTTTGCTGTCATTTCTTGTGCGTCCGATGTCCGGGCCCCGATCAGTTATGGCCGACACATTTGTCCCCCCCCCCCCTATGCCACTATTTCCCTCTCGGTGTTGGACCATATCGCCCTCGGCTGGCGCTCTGGTCGCCTCGGGGACCGGGTTGTCATTTGAAGGCGGGTCCCTAGGTGGTTCCCCGCGCTCCGAAACATGGTCACTCTGTCGGCGCGGTTGACGGCCAGTGTGCGCCATCTTCACCGTGTTAGTTCTAGCCATGTAGTCGGCCATTCGGCGCCGTGGAGAAGGAAAATTTCACCGTGTGGCGGTTGAAGATTTGTTGGTACTTATTTGTCGTCGGAAACCACTCCTCCACCGCTCGGAAGAAAAGTCCTGGCACGTTGGTGCGTACATGTTTAGAGTAAGGCGCATTGAACCAGGTAACGGCCTTAGATCTGTTCCTTCGTGTGCGTGGATTCTTGTTGTTGTGTCCAGGGCTGGGTGTCCGTCCAGTGCTCTGCCCAACCACAATTTTGTCTCGTGTGTTGTCCCTGTCTATTTGCCCACTACGTTCTTCGTGGTTATGTTCTACAGTTATAAATTTACGTCGTTCTATGTGGTCATCTATACGTCTATTCCCCTTAGGTCTATGTGATGCTATTGTCAGTGCTGTGGCACTAGAACTAGACTGGTCGTGCTCCGTGGCGTGTGCCTCGTTCTTATTTGTCGAAGTCCTGTCCAAGGTCCCAGTTGCCACTGAGTATGCGGTGTGCGTGCCAGGCCTATGCCTCAGCACACCGGGTGGTCTGGCTCCCATGGGTGCCTTAGTCCTATCTCTGGTCGGTCCTGTGTCATTAAAGTTAGTAGTGTTGTTATTCGTGTTCCTGGCTACTGCTACCGGGTCAATTCTTCTACCTAAGGAGGCGCCCTCACTATTGGCATTTCTGCACGCCATATCATTAGGCTCTACTCTATCCGGGGTATATATTATGGTGTATTTGTAACCGACCCTGCGCAATGCCTCATTATAATATTTGGCGTGCTGTTCAAACACTTCTGCGTTCGACAACAGGGTGGATACGCGTTTTGATACCCCTTTAACTATGGCTTCTATGACTGACTTAGGGTGATTCGATTGCCTGTTCACATATTGCAGGTTTTCGTTGGGTTTATGGTACGGTCTGTGTATGTCCGTATTCATTTCCAAGGTAACGTCCAGGAAATTGACCGTCTTAGTGCTAGTATCAATTGCCACGGATAAGCCGTGTTGTTTAAAAAAATGCGATATGCGCTTCCTCATGCGCTCCATCTGACTGGGGTTAAGGGAACCGAAGGTGAAAAGTGCGTCGTCTCTGTATATTCTACCTCCGATCACGGGGATCTCCTCCGTCAGCCTATGGATGAGATATATCCCCACCAGATCGGTCACCTGCGCCGAGTCACTTGACCCCATGGTGATATCGAAACTGTCGGGTCTGTCCCTCCTCTCCCATAACTTGTCTTCGAAATTAATTAGCGTCTTTCTGGCTGCTACTATGAGGTTGGTCTCGTTTCTAGTGAGGCTAGATCTGGCCATGGTGCTTATTAGGGCCTTATTGACTAGTATCGGAGATACTGACGCATAATAGCTATCTATGTCTAACTGAATAAAATTTACTTGGTGTTTGTCACCTATTAACGAGAACCTGTCAATTACCTCCTGAGTGGAGGTCCATAGGCTAAGCTTAGTTTTATTTCTAAGTACCGGTATTATCCTATCTATAATATTCTTACTGGTCTTTCCTAGGTCGGATTTGGAGGGTGCTATTAACTTAACCGGTAGTTTAGTTTTAAAGTCTAATTTGTGGTCCTTAATAGATATCCGTGGTTTTCTAGGTACATATACCTCGGTCCTATCCTCTAGTCCTAGCCCCGTCATTATATTTTTTGCCGTGGCGTTAATACTATCTAAATTTGTCTGTCCAGTCGTACTATAGTTTTTCCTAATCTCTTTCCCGAGGCAGTCATTATATGTAAAACGGTCAAGCATGTATACGTTAACAGTCCTGTCCGAGGGCACGAGTAAATCCTGGCATCTTTCCATGCTTTTGATGGTGGATCCGAGACTTTTGAGATATTTTGTCCGTCGCGCAGTATTCCTATGGAACTTGATGTTACGAACTATGTTGACAATACGGTTTTCAGATTCCTCCAGCTGTGCATTGTGTGGTGGGTGTCTTCTCGATCTAAATATCCGCTTTAGGCGGCCCTGAGGGGCGTCTGGCGCTTGTTGTTGTGTCCGCCTGTCATGGTGAAATGCGTGCCACCTCATGCGTCTGATGAACGAGTTGGTGTGATATAACAGCAAGCCCATGTACGTGTTATCTGACGGGATCGCTATATCTTTCATGAAAGAAGAGTAGTTGAATTTTTCCATGGCGAATCGCTGTAAGCGCTCTACTTGTGGAGGAGCGTGGTATATAGTTGTGTATAGTGGTAGCAATGGTGCTTCCATAGGCGGTATGCCAAAATTAGCACTCGATATTCATCAGAGTAGAGTGTATATATTATAAAGGAAACGAAAAATCAGTGATGCATCTCGAATTAGTTTATTTCGTGTTACAAATGTTTCGCCTGCATGTAACTCGAGTCATGGTCCTTGTATGGATCTGGCTGATTCTACTTCTGCGGGTTCTTTCAGGGACGAGTGTTACGCCCGGAGCAAATGTTATCACTGGGGTGTTATCATCAAAACAGCACCCGCAAAAAACCCTATCTCCACTCTTGTCATGCTATTGGCTGTTTTTACTCCATGTCATCATATATTGTAAAATATATGATGACGTACAAAATATTGTAATTTATTTATGTATTTTATTTTATTATCATATTGTGTTTATGTTCACGAGTTTTTATGTGTAGACATGTGTGTGGGTATATGTGCGTGTGTGTGTGAGTAGATGCGTATGTATGTATATATATATACGTAGGTGGGCGCCGGGGTGTGTGTATGGGCATGGGTGCGTGTGTGCACGAGCTTATACGCGCTTGTAGGTGCAGAAGTGTGCATATGTATACATATGTGGCGGAATGTGCGTGTATGTGTGTGTGGGTGTGTGTATATGTGTGTCTATATATGAGCATATATGTATATATATATATATATATATATATATATATATATATATATGCCTATATGTGTATGTGTGAGTATGTAAGTACAGCCATGTATGAGTAGGTGTGTGTGTGTGTGTGCGGGTGGGTAAGCGTGTGTATATCTATGTGTGTGTGTATGTATATATATGTGGATGTGTATGTGGGTGCAGGTGCATGCATTTGCGGGCCTCTATATGTGTGTATATGTATTTGTGCATACAAGTATGTGTTTATGTGCATCTCATAGGAATGTGTGCGGATGATTATATATGGACTATATATGCTTTTTATTATGATTACTATTATTATTGTTGTATTATTTTATCACATATCCTCTATATATATCCGTATATGTATGCATGAGTCCGTGTACGTGTGTGTGTGTGTATGTGTGTATATATATATGTGTATATATGTGTGTGTATATATGTATAATAAGGGGATATATATATATACATATATATCATATTACATTGTATATTTTTTTATGTTACGATAATTTACCGTTATTATACTGTTTTTATTGCATAATGTATTTTTAACTGTTCACTTACATATGTATATGTGGTGGCACTTTTGTGTGTGTAGGCAGATGTGCATGCGTGCAGGTATATGCATGTGGCAACACGTATGCGTATGCATGTGTAGATGTATGTATATCGGCATATGCGTGGGTATTTGTATGTATATGTGTGGATGTGCGTACGCATGTTAAGTTGTCCCTTTTCTTTCGTGTGTATATATGTATATATATATATATATATAAATATACCATCGCCATTCCTTTAACAGAATAGATAAGAGAAAATGTACGGCCCTTTCTGAATTGATCTGGAAGCTCAAACTTGAAAAGACCCGGCACTCTCTGGTCGGGTCCGTGGTTAGAAAGGTTCCCCCAGACAGAGGCGGGTCTGGTATTTGCAACCTCTGTCTTAGTGAGACACTCGAGATTCTTCATGGCGGAACCAAGCTATTAAACAGAAGGGCCGACTTATTCGTTGCCTGCAGATACCTAAGGACGGGAACTTTCCTCAAGCTATATGGATAAACCCCGGTTACGGCCTCCCACAACCCCCCCCCCCTGTAGGTCCCCTACACCCCGTACCAATGACCAATGGACAACAACAACCACCCATAGTTTGTGGTCCCTATGGTGGATGGTCCACCGGATCCTCTACTGGTTAGGAGTCATCAAAACCACGTTTTATTGAACCTGATTTTATATATATATATGTATCATGTGTATATATGTATATATTTTATATGTGTATATATGTGTATTTTATATATATGTATATATTTTATGTGTATATGTATATGTATGTGTATTCTATATATATATATGTGTTTTATGTGTTTATATATTTTCTGCATGTGTGTATTTTATGTATATATATATTTTTTATATTTTTATATGTATATCATTTCATTTCATCATTTCATTTTTTTACGTCCACTTTTCCCTGCTTGCAAGGGTGGGACGGCAACTGATTCTGGCTTGATTTCTACAGCTGGTTGCCCTTCCTAACACCAACCTCATTTACAGTGAGTGCTGGGTGCTTTTTTTGCCGTGGCACCTCCACGACCACTTTGCAGTGGAATGATATGGATCTCAGTCCCTACAGCTGAGTAAACTGGAGCAATGTGAAATAAAGTGTCTTGCTCAAGGAAACAACACATCACCCGGTCTCTGTGTATATATATATATTTTATATATATATTTACTTGTGCGTACATACATGCATACATGTATATATATACACACCTGTTTGGATTTGTGTGTGTAGATGTGTGAGTGTTTGAGGGGGTAGGTGTGAGTGTATGTACAAGTGAACCAGCATAAACCTTTTATTTCTATATTTTCTAAACTATCTAAGTATTGGACTCTAACCATAATATTAAGTATTACCACCCCACTTTTAGTATGTGTGGATGTGTGTGTGTGTGTCTGTGGAGGTGGGTGTGAGTGTAGTGCAAGCCAACCTACATAAGTCTTTTTATTTGTAAATTTTCTACTCTAACCATAATTTTCAGTAGCACCACTCCACATAAATTCTTCAATGTAAGAATGACCTGTAGTATCTATTTCATACTATTAACCTTAATTGAATATATATCTGACCAGGAATGCATTTTGTGAAAATCAGTCATATGGAACTATTGTCATCTTGCCTGATGGTTTGAACTTTACAACACCACCTGCCTCTTTGAGGTCAAATACCAACCCTACTAGCATCTACAAACTGACCAATGAGAATTAAGACTATTCCTGCTGACAACATTAAATTATTCCTAACAAGCTCATATGTCCCAAGGCTCTGATACCATCAACACTATAAACACAGATCTGGCATATCTAAGAACTGACTAACTGCCTGATGAGGTCATAGCCATTCAATGGCTATCATCGAAATATATATAGCAGTAAATAAAGGATTATGAGTTCATGCAATTGACTTATGTTTCGTCACTATATATATATATATATATATATATATATATATATAAATATATATATATATATATATATTTCGTTTCTGAATTTGTTTAGCAAGATTCTTTATCTGAAATCGTGTGTTGAAACCGATATTGTTATACTTTGGGAGGGTCGTGTTGCCAATAAGAAACACACGCACCAGTTGCTTTCACTTCAATTTAATTTAATATATATTTATAAATTTACAAATTTATAAATTTCTGGTTGGTTGGTTGGTTCCACAACCAGATAGTTGTTTATATATATATAGTCATAGTTCTTTCGTCACACACTCTGTGACCTCTTCAGTGACTGGGGATTTCTTTCTTCGTTTCTGAAAATGGCGTAGGATAGAAGAAAGGAAAGGCACAGAAACGAAGAAAGAAATCCCCAGTCACTGAAGAGGTCACAGAGTGTGTGACGAAAGAACTATGACTATATATATATAAACAACTATCTGGTTGTGGAACCAACCAACCAACCAGAAATTTATAAATTTGTAAATTTATAAATATATATTAAATTAAATTGAAGTGAAAGCAACTGGTGCGTGTGTTTCTTATTGGCAACATGACCCTCCCAAAGTATAACAATATATATATATATATATATACATATATATATATGTGTGTGTGTGTGTATGAATGTACGTGTGTAAGTAATGTTTATCTACGTATGTGTATTCGTATGTATGTGTGGACATGTGTGAGTATACATTTATATATATACGTGTGTGTATGTATTTATGTGTATGTATATATATATATATATATATATGTGTGTGTGTGTGTGTGTGTATACATGTGTGTATATATGTATATATGGGTGTGTATGTGTATATGTGTGTGTATGAGTGTGTGTATATATATAGTTATATATATATATATTTAAATGTATAGAAGGTTGGGCGAATGTGTATGTGCGCGCGTATTTATGTATATATGTGTTCGTTTGAGTAGGATATGCTTATCCTAATTGATACAGAGCGCGATGTAAACAACCGTCAGAAGGCTTGTGCCGATATGTATCAACAAGTGGGTGTGACTGGGTCCGTGGAAGTGAGGGAGAGAGAGTGTGTGAGTATATATACTGCGATGTATGTATGTGAGGGTGGGGGTGTCTGCGCATGTAGGCGTACGAGTGTGAATGCATAGATAAGTATGTGTCTGCATGTGTGTGTGTTTTTATGTGTGTATTCTAGTACGTGTGGGTGCTTACTCTGAAGTGTGAGCAGACGTGTGAAGTACTGAACCCAGAATCACTCCATTGAAATGTGTCGGACGGAAAATGGTTGATGACCCGTGTGGCAGCAGATACTGACCAGAACTTGTGATGACGTGGATTAAAAACAGCCAATGGCATGACAAGAGTGGAAATAGGGTTTTTTGAGGGTGTTTTTTATGATAACAGCCCAGTGATAAAATTTGCTCCGGACGTAACACCCGTGCCTGAAAGAACCCGCAGAAATAGAATCAGCCAGATCCATACAAGGACCATGACTCGAGCCACATGCCGGCGAAACATTTGTAACACGAAATAAACTAAGTCCAGATACATCACTGATTTTTTCGTTTCCTTTATAATATATACACTCTACTCTGATGAATATCGAGTGCTAATTTTGGCATACCGCCTATGGAAGCACCATTGCTACCACTATACACAACTATATATATATATATATATATATATATATATATATATATATATATATATAACCTATGTAACCTATATACACTAGTCACAGACACACACACACACATGCACACACACACACACACACACACACACACACACACACACACACACACACACACACACACACACACACACACACACACACACACACACACACACACATATATATATATATATACACAAACACATACACACACACTGGGAGAAACCCTTCTTATTTAGCAGGAAATATTCGTTACACACATCCTGTCCACAAGTTATATGATACATATGACTTAATATTCAGTTACCAAATTTGAGTTAGATACAGTAATGCTGTATACGATTCTTTGAAGTCAACTGTTATAATTTCATTCAACAACACCATCATTGTCTCTCTTCTCTCTCTCTCTCTCTCTCTCTCTCTCTCTCTCTCTCTCTCTCTCTCTCTCTCTCTCTCTCTCTCTCTCTCTCTCTCTCTCTCTCTCTCTCTCTCTCTCTCTCTCTCTCTCTCTCTCTCTCTCTCTTCTATTTCCCTTCTCTGTCTCTTTCTCTCTATCTCTCTCTCTCTCTCTCTATGTCTCTCTTTCAATCTACTCTCTTACAACCACTATCGCTTTCTCTCTATCTTTCTCTCTGTCTATTTCTGAAGGTACACGAAAAAGAACCCGTATCTCGGGAAACCATGCTCCGATTTACACGAAACTTGTTTTATTCCATTTATATTCCCATTTCAGGGGCAACTTGCTTTCAAAGTATTTTTCCATTATGCGCCGTTTTGGCCGCATTACATTAGTTTTAGTAGTTTATATATACATGTATCATCAGGAATGCGGGCATTCCTGACGATTTCATCGGATAAAATTGTTCTAGTCATGTAAAAGCCATTTTCTATCTAAACTATAATAAAGAAAGGAGTGCGGGACTGCATCCAGAATAATTTTTTTTATCCCGTTTGTAAAATAAGTTGGATTACTTTGAATAAATAATGAATGAATATTACATAATATATCTACTAAATTTCGTAACTAAATTTTCGAAAATAAATAATTTAAAATTGACTTCTTTTCAAAGTTACAAATTTCTAGACTTCCGGTATATCGTCGCCACCACCACTTCAACTACCATATATATAAAAAGAGAGAGTGTGTGATGAGAGAGATAGAGTTATTATGACTTTCTACACGCTGACGCGTATGATTGTGCGCATACATACATCTATATGTATATAACTATAATCGCGGAAACACAAACTTATAAAAATACACATCTCACGGACATACATTCAGATAAATACACAGACTTTCACCCAAAAACATTCACACATACATTTACACAAACATACAGTCATGATAGCGTTCGGTGAATTGGAAATGGGAGGGTAAAACAAGTATAACGTTTTATTTATTTATTAACAAGACAGTTTAACCCTTTTTTTAAGCTCATTTGTAAAAAGAATTAATATAATGATTACAGAACGAAAACACTAACTAATATAATATATACAAAGGAAAGGGGAAGGAAAAAAAGAAAGAGAAATAATACACAAGCACGTAATACCCACATCTTAGACCACATAGAACAAAATGCAGTCGAAAGAATGGAAAAACGAGACGCTACCAGAGCAAAAGATAGCAATGTAGCGAGGAGCACTGGGAAACCTCTCTAATAATTTTTGAGGCAGGCCAGCACGCTCGCGGCGTTACCTGAGGTGATGGCGAGGCTGAAGTGCTGGAACAACCAAGTGCCCTCACGAGCATCACCAGTTACCTCTGTTTGGCGAGCCGCCCGTGAAGATAAGAACCTCGCTGTCAGTAGCCCGACTCCCCCAAACGTCTCGAACGCCACAGGCTGGATAATGTAGTTAGCTGACTGAACACGGTATTTTAGGATTTTGTTCCGTTCAGCTGCGGATGCTGTAACTCTCGCCCTTACCGCTGCATCCAGGATATGGGAAGAAGCAAAAGAGTCACTAACTGTGACGTCCCAGATAAGGCACCTGCCTCTTGACCAGGAACACAGAGTAAGACCGTCAAGTCTTTTCCCATCAATTCTGGACAACCCAAAACAGTTCCAAAATTGAGGGGTTGTTTGCCGGGGCTAAAGCTCTTGAGTGGTGATAGGACAATGTGTGTATGTGCACGCGTGAGTTTGTCGGTGTTCTCAAATTAGAGACGTGTGTGTGTTACTGTTTTTAAGTTAGAGACATATATATGTGTGTATCCCTTTCCTTCCTTTTACACACACATACATTCACACAAACACACAAACACTGTGTGATGGACGGGTGGACAGAAATTCCTCAAATGTATATACATGTGAATGGAGTTCTACTGAAGCAGTTAGAGAAGTTCACGTATCTTGGAGCCGTGTTAATGAGTGATGGAATGCAGAAGGCTGAATTAAGTGCAAGAATTGCAAAAGCTGATGCATCAGCCTCAGTATTCAGCAATCAGAAGAAACGGGTAGGTGTAAAAGCCAAACTCACTGCCAACTCTTACTGAGGATCGTCAATCTTGAGTAATGACCAAAAGAATACAATTGCAAATAAAAGCGGCAGAAATGGGATTCCTCCGAAGGGTCTTTGGAGTAACGTTACTCGATAAAGTGCATAACTCAGAGACCAGAGAGTCACTCCTGGTAGAGCCGCTACTTCTCCGAATTGAGAGATCACAACTCCGATATTATGAGCATGTGGTTAGAATGTCTCAGTAAAGAATCGCTGGACACATTTTACAGGCAAAACCAACCGTCAAGAGACCTAGAGGTAGACTCTATGCAAGATAGTTGGATAACACCCATGAGCTTGGCTGATCACGCTTTGGGATCCAGCTGGATCAGTTAGAGATGTTTGCTACTGACAGGCTCGCTGGAAGGCGTGTTTGAGAAGGACTCTGCCCCCACGACCCTCTCAGAAATAAGTGGGTGAAGAAGATTATATTGTCAATTTACTGTTCAATTTACATATATATATTTGCGTATAATACCAATATGCACCCTACATATGCATATAGTTCAAGAGCTGTCTGCGTGTGTGCTGCCAATCGCTAAATATGCGTGTGTTGTAATGTTACTGTGTGTGGAGGGTGTGTGGTCCATTTACGTTGATCTGAGTGTGTCTTAGTGATTAGTGTGTTCGACTCATGATGGTAAGGTAGCAAGTTCGATTCCTAGTGGTGCTTTATGTCCTTGAGGAAGACAATATTTCATTTTGATCCAGTCCACTCAGCTGGCAGTGTGTTGTACCTTTAATTCAAATGAGCAGCCTGGTCACACATTGTGTCACACTGAATCTCCCGGAGAACTAAGTTAGAGGCTCACATGTCTCAGGAATGGTCAGCTACATTGTATGTATGAATGATCTCGTCGGGGATGATGAAGTCGTGGGAGCAGCGTATTGACATACGGCGTTTCTTGGGTATTTTAAAACCTGGTTGATCCCATCTCCTCTCCAGATCTGAGTACAGTAGATTTCTTCCTGAGAAGGGTAGAGATAGAGAGAGAAGGAAAGAGGAGGAATCGACCTCAATGCTAGACTGGTACTTATTTATCGATCTCAAATGGATGAAAGGCAAAATTGACTTCGGCAGAATTTAAACTCAGAGATCAAAGTGCAGAAACAAATACTGCTACGTATTCTATCCGACGTTCTGACGACTCTGCCAATTCACCACCTTACCCATGTTAACCAACGCTAAACATTTCCTGTCGTGGAAAAGAAAAATATAACATTACGTACTACACTTAATTCGTTTTGTTTGGGCTGCGAAACCTTTAAAATATTTATTGATTTCTTTTATTTTACTTTTCTTAGTTTCACTCCTACTGCAGCAATATTATTTGAATTTGTTACATCTTTGACTATTTGTTGGCCTGGCTACGGCCCCAACTGTTTATATCTTATTAGATTGTCTGCATGAATCGAATAGTTAAGTCATTATTAACATATTTCGGTGGAAGGCGTCCGTTTCACCAACGACTACACAGACACCGGTTGCGGGTTTCTATATTTTCAACAAAGAAACGCAGAACAACAAAAACTATCAAAAGAAATCTAATGTAAGAAAGAAAAAATGTAAAACTATTTTCATTTCTATGTTTTTAACAACATTATCTCTCTCTCTCTCTCTCTCTCTCTCTCTCTCTCTCTCTCTCTCTCTCTCTCTCTCTCTCTCTCTCTCTCTCTCTCTCTCTCTCTCTTCTCTCTCTCTCTCTATATATATATATATACAGAGATATCCACGGTAAGTTGTGGGGTACTAGTCTGCAAGAAGAACTCAATGTAATCCATATGTTGAAAATGTTGTAGGTTAAAATAAATCCCGGAAAACAATAAAACATCAAAAGGAAAACAGAGTTATGATATAAGTTAAAACAATGAAATAAAAATTCAAGTCATTAGAAATATACTTCACTGCTATCACACCGAATTGGTGTGGGAAAGACAGGTACACATGTTGTTGAAGTGTGTTTTACTCCGTCAATACATCGATATGTCCAGCTCCTGGTTGTGAGGAACTGGAATGATATCATTCCAGTTCCTCAGGAGCTGGACATATCGATGTATTGACGGAGTAAAACACACTTCAACAACATGTGTACCTGTCTTTCCCACAATGATGGCTGTCACCGAAATATATATAGCAGTATATCTATAATTTATAATAAATGAAGCCAAATTTTACATATTTGACTTTATTATTTTACATTACTCCGGAGTAAACAAACCAACCTGCGTACTTCGTCGAGTGCTCCTATCTGCATACTGAGGTGTCGGTAAACAACCAACATATACTCAAAATATAAATATATATATATATATATATATATATATATATATATATATATATATATATACACCCACACACACAGAGATAGAGAGAGAATTAGTTATTTGTAATGATAAACATGAAAACAATTAATTAAATAACAGTATATATTATTAGTCTTTAATAACTGATAGAATAACCGAACCCGGTATCGAACGAAGTAAAATATTTAAGTAAACCCATATGTAAGTTTAATATAGGTAGGACCATATAGATTCCAAAGGTTAATATTTATAATATAACTTGCTTTAAATGTCGGTGGTTAAGTGGTGCAACTGATGGTTACAAGATTGTATAACTGCTAATTTTAAATGGCAAAGACTGTTCAGAGATCAATCTCCGCGGACCAAGAAAAACAACTTTGCTTTTATTTTTGCCTCCTAGAAGAATGTAGAATGTGCGTGGAGTACAGCTCGCCTTGCCAACTCTAGCTGTGGCCATGTCTTACTTCGGCATCGCGTGGAGCACAGCTCGACTTGCTGTTATTATGGCAGTATCGGTAGAGGGTTGGACGCCATGCTTTCTAGCATAGTTACGTCCCTTTACGGTCTGAGTTCAAATCCCGTCGAGGTTAACTTTGCCTTTCATCCTTACGGGGTCGATAAAATAAAGTACCAGTAATGTACTCGGTAATTACTGACCTTGTGCCAAAAGTAGAAACAATTATATATGCAAATTGGCTGATCAGCCAAGCGAATACCCTCCATCAGGCATCTACCATACTCTGAACGCCTTGCTTCCCTGGGCATGGATACATTGAAGCACCGACGTCTGGCAACTAACTTGGTAAACACCCACAACATTATTAACCATCTCGCCAACAACAACCCTGAGTACCTTTTTCATTTCCATGTGTCTAACACAGGTGGGCATGCCAACAGAGTCAGAAAATAGCACAGCTCCCATGACTTTCGGAAACATTTTTTCACGCTCAGAGTTGCTGAAGCATGGAACAAACTACCTGCATCAGTTGTTAGCTGTCGAGACACTGCATCCTTTAAAACCTCCATGGAACAAACTCCCTGCATCAGTTGTTAGCCGTCGAGACACTGCATCCTTTAAAACCTCCATGGAACAAACTCCCTGCATCAGTTGTTGGCTTTTGAGTTACTGCATCCTTTAAAACCTCCATGCTTCCTGAGATTCACCAACACTGAACCTTATATTCCTCCTCCATACACACGTACACAAGTATATCATGACTCATACACTACTCACTTCCCTGACATTTGTGTACATTATTCTATGTACTATACATGCACGTTTGATGAGTTGTAGTGCATCTGAGCACTGTACACAATAATTTCATTATTATTATTATTATTATTATTATTATTATTATTATTGTTCTTTGAGTCTCAGTCATTGATGTTAGTTAACTGGAAAGTTTGTTGAAATGAATATCAAGCCACTACCTGCAGCCTCAGATATTCAGGACGTATCGGAGGGTTCTTGCTGTTCCCAGAAAGCATGCCTTTTGAAGTGTTCCAAAAAGCGGGGCGGGGACAATTTTCTTTAACCATCCCTAGAAACTTTTTGAGATAGTTCCTAGTGCGCCTATGACAATCGGGATCACTTTGACTTCATGGCAGTTCCAAATCCTTTTTACCTCCCACTTTAAGTCCTGGTATCGGTTAATTTTCTCCCTCTCCTCTTGCACTCTCGTGTCGAATGGGCAGGCCACATTATTATTATTATTATTATTATTATTATTATTATTATTATTATTATTATTATTATTATTATTATTATTATTATTATTGTTATTATTATATTATTACCTCTTCGGTGATGCCCTCATTAACTTTTTCAAATTTCATTTCAAAAGGAAAATCAGGGTAGAGAGGGAAGTGTTCTCTTCCCAGCATTTTGTTGAAAGATGGGTGAGAGAAGCAAGTATGGCCCGAGTGAATGGGCCTACTCTGAGTATATATCTGTAAATTAAAGGTGGAAAACTGGGAGAGGGCACTTTCCCTGGTGGTCAGGGTCACTGTGGCCTTTTAATGGGCTTTCTCCACAAATGTCCCTCGGTGTCTCCCCCCTATTGGGGAATTTTTCATTGTTATTTTTTGTTACATCCTCTGTTTTTGTTTTTTTACACGCAGAAATGCCCATTTGTACCGTCCTGTATTGTCCTGTACTGTCCTTAATGTCTACTTTATGTAAACCCTTGTGGTTAATATGAAAGCATTATTATTATTATTATTATTATTGAATGCTATGGTTGACGGAGGCTCGGCTCTGTAAGGTATTGTAAATTTTGAACACTATAACAATTGTAAATTGTTTAAAACTTTAACGAACTTGTAGACAAAAACACCCTCCTCCTCGTGAGAGGGGTCTTTCTGTCCGTTATTTGGCCCTTCGGGGTTAAATAACTGCTTATTGGGGTTTTGTACCCAATATTTATTTTAAACAAAAAAAAAACAACATGGCTACGAAAAAGAAATTTCATAGGTCACTCCCACTCATTCCGTCTTCTTCTTCCTCAATCATCACTACAGGAGAGAGAAGATTGTCTCTCTCCCTCCCTTCTTTAAATGTGTCTCTCTCCCTCCCTTCTCTTTCGCAAGCGACGAAAGAAAAGAAAAGTCTCGTGCAAAGCGTGCAAGGTTTCTCCACGACGACGACGACAGCGACGAAACAGGTGTGCGGGAAATACGAAAACCCAGTTCATTCGTCTGACGTCAGGAATAATAGCAGTAGCAGCCGTAATAACAACAGCAACAGTGACAATGAAAACAACAGTAGCAGCCGCAACAGCATCACCAGCAGCATAAACAACAACAGCATTAGCAGCAGCAACACCAACAACAACCACAGCAACAGCGGCGGAGGCAGTAGTCGTAGTACCTGCAGCAACAACAAAAGTACCAGCAGCTCTGACGACAACAACAACAACAACAGCAAAGAAAAACCAATCTCATTTGCAGGTATTGCGAAGAACTTGGAAACAATCCTCATAACAAATGAGGAATTAGAGGAAGCGAAGAAGATGGTGACAAAGAATGGACACCGAGCAATCTGCAAGGCAGCGGAAAAATCTTTCGAAACCCAACAGCACTGTACGGTCACGTACCGTACAGTAAGTACAAAATCCCGTAGGGTGGAAAGAGCCACAGAGGCTCAGATACAAAAAGCCTTGGGGTCTGTGTGGCAGCGGAAAACGCACATCACCCGAGGCAAAAAATATGCCACCGTAGACGTACTTTTTGCCACACCCCAGGAGGCAAAGGCCCAATCAGTAGTGACCCTAAGGAGCGAGGAAATGGTGTTGGTGCCCTCCTACTGCGGGCAAAAAATTGTGAGGGTCAAACTGACCCACGTCCCCCCCCCCCCCCCCGGAATGGCCCCTTCTTGGCTGGCCGCGTCTGTCCTCGTCGGAATCGAGGACAAAACAACTGTACTGCAAGTACAGAAAAAAGTAAGAGAAGATTGGGTAGGCACCTCCATTGAGATGCTAATCCAAACCAACCAGGAGTGCATCGAAGCTATCCCGGATGTGATAGACTTCGATAACGGCACTCAACTGCCCATAAGTGTTGAAGGAAAACGCCCGAAATGCTTTCGCTGTGGATCGAAGACTCACCTCAGGGCCTTCTGCAACGAGAAGACCCTGAGAAAGGAGAAAACCCCCCTCCTTCCAAAACCGGCTCCACGGCTACCAGCAACAGGACAAGCGGCAACCAGGAACGATAGGTCCGTGGCACCCATACCCACGCCAAGGAAATCAAAAACAGCAGCAGCAGTGGAAATATTAACAACAACAACAGCAATACCAAATGCAGCTGCAACAGAGACTCCAGTGCAAACATCACCAACAACAACAAGTGAAAGAGTGGAGCTGGTACCCCTCCCCGACCTCACAGAATCAGACATGGAGTGTGAGGTGGGAGAGAGATGGCAAAAGGTCGTAAGAAGTCACAAACGCAGAAGCAGCGCATCGTCGCCTTTGAAAAGGGAGGAAAGAAATGAGAAAAGGGTAAAGTCTACTGCAAAGAGACCCACAGCATCAACACCACCAACACCATCACCACCCACACTAGCACCACCATCACCACCGGCGACAACCCCACCGCCAACAACACCTTCAACACCACCACCACAAGCACCAACATCGCAAACACAACAACAAAACACACACACCCAGCAACAACGACAAGAAAATAGCAGAACCACACCCCACCCCCAGAAAAACAAATGCACGGCAATATATACACACAACAAGAAACTAATGACTTACATAATTGAACACACAGACATTTCATAACACGACTACATAATACCAGCACCAATCAAAACGCCAACTAACATAAGACTGCTAAAAATAGCAGAGAAACAATACACAAACATTAAAACGAAATTCCCCAACGCAGTTGGTGATTTCAGGGACCTAGGAGGAACTATCAATCGAAGAGTATATTCAGACATTCTCATAGAAGAGCCGACGACCAGCCGAAGGGACGATTCAACGGTCCCTTCACCAGACGATCAAGTGAAAAGGGATGTAAAAACCATCCCTCCTCTACGAAAAGTACGGTAAGTGGTCTTTCCCATCTTTTCCACTCTATTTTAAACATGACCTCACTCAGAATAGGCAGCATAAATGCGCGTGGCTTGGGGTCGTCATGGAAGCAGGGTCACCTGCTCAACGACCTCAGGTCACTAAACATAGATGTAGTGGCCATCAGCGAGACTAGAATTTCCGAAGCACGGGCCTTCGCACCGATCTTCGGCGGCTACGATGTGTACGCATCTCCCAGCCGTCCTGGATCGGGGGGAGGAGTTGCTGTGCTTTTTCGGAGAGGTTTGGATCTCGCCATACGGGTCATCTTCCTGGACCCAGAGGGTAAGCTGGTGGTGCTGGACGTGACCAGCGGAGACGGGCAAGCTTTCAGGCTAGTGGCCGTCTATGCCCCGACAGGAGCAGGGCAGCCTGATTTCTTCCGGCGTCTGGAGACCTTTCTTGGAACGTCCCGCTCTTTAGTGTTAGTGGGCGACTGGAACGGGATCTTAGATGCACGCTGGGACTGTGTGGGATTAGCGGATAGGGGTGGAGGGTGCAAGAGCCTCACCAACCTGCTCAGGCGTTTTGAACTGTCTGACAGGTACCGATTGGATTTCCCGAATGTGCCAATGTGGACTTGGACAAACTGCATAGGGTCATCCAGATCATATCTAGATAGAGTATTTTGTAGGGAAATAGATAGGTCTAGCATAGGCTGTCCACAATTCAAGATAGTCAGCTACACGGACCACAAATTCGTGATCTGTGTGCTTGACTTAGATAGGCTTCATAGACGAGGACCCGGCTACTGGAAGCTAAACGCGTCCTTACCAGCGCGCAAGGCCTACAGAGACCGGATTAGCGAACTAGTTAAGCGAGCGTTGACGGGGGCCATCGTCAACAACAAGTGGTGGTTTGCTCTGAAAAGAGCGATTAGAATAGAATCGATTAGGTTTAGTAAGGCTTTAGCAATAGAGAAAAATAGTTAGAAAATTAGACGAGGCGCTTAGCAAAGGCATTGCGACCGACGTGCTTGCGGCGAAATTGGCCCTTGACCAATTCTTCAATGCAAAGCACGAAGGCTGCGTTGTCAGAGCAAGGGTGCGTGCTCTTAGACACGAGGGGGCGAAAGCCGTTTAATGGGCCCGAGTGGCGGAGGCGCGTCGTGGCAACAAAGCCACGATCCGGTCTTTGGTGGACCACGACGGGCGCATGCTACTCGATCCCGGGCAAATGTGTGAAGCTTTTCAGCGACACTTCGCTCAGCTGTTCGGGGGCAGCGGTGGGCCGGGTCGAGGGATGGACTTTAGTGTCTACCTCGACGGACTGCCGCGGCTCTCGGCCACTGAGGCGAAGTGTTGCGAAAAGCCGATAACAGCCGCTGAAGTAAGGGAGGCAATGACTGGCTGCACAAGGGGTAAATCGCCTGGTTTGGATGGTCTGCCCTATGAACTTTACGTACAGATGCCAGACTTGTTCGGAGGCATCTTGGCGGACGTCTACTGCAACTGGCAACAGAACGGGAGAATTCCCAGTTCTGTGAGCCGAGGAGCGGTGGCACTGCTGAGAAAGGATCCAAACAAGGGGGATAACATAGATAATTTCCGGCCCATAACTCTGCTAAACACAGAGTTCAAGATTTTGGCCAAGGTGTTAGCAAAGAGGTTGGCGCTTGTCGTTGGTGGTCTGGTGGGAGAGGCGCAGACATGCGCCATTCCCGACAGATCCATCTACGACAACCTCCACCTCATGCGATACATCGTAGAGAGGGTAGCTAAGGAACCTGGAACGGGTGGGTCCTTGATCAATTTAGATCAGTCGAAAGCTTTCGATAGGGTCGACCATCGTTACCTAGCGGCAGTCCTGAGGGCGGCTGGCTTTGGGCCCGTCTTCAGAGGCTGGATCGCTGCCATGCACAGCGACATCTACTCTGTGGTGAGAGTGAACGGTCACCTGTCGGAACCGTTCAACATCATGCGCTCGGTCCGCCAAGGATGTCCCCTCTCGTCCCTCTTGTACGTATTGACTCTCGAGCCATTACTGCACAAACTGGAGACGTTGAGAGGAGTCCCGCGCGAACTAGGATGCGGAAGATCCGTCTCAGCATATGCGGACGATGTCACCGTAGTGGTGTCGAACGCCAAACACATCGAGGCGATCGGCACTACACTAAGAGAATACGAAGCGGTGACAGGAGCAATGATCAACCAGGAAAAGTCAGTGGGCCTGCAGCTCGGCACCTGGAGAGGCAGGTCCATGCCGTCCAACAGCGTCGTCGGACGCTGGACGGACGGACCGGTTAAATTGCTAGGGGTCTGGTTCGGTCCGGACCTCCAGACGGACAAAAACTGGGACGAGGTGACGAGCAGGGTGGCTTCTCTCACCCAGAAATGGGCCGAGAGGAAGCTATCCCTGAAAGGTCGAGCGGAGGTGGCTAACGCGTACATCGCGTCCGTCATCTGCTACCGCCTGACCGTCGTACCTTGTCCTAAGCCTCGCCTGACTGCGCTGGAGCGTTTGCTCTTTCGCTTTTTGTGAAAGGGACGCGCTCCGATGGTCAGGCGGTCCATCTGTTGTCAACACCCGCTACGTGGAGGGCTGGGCATGCCGTGGCTGATGATGCGCAGGCACGCGCTCAGGCTACGACATCTCCACCTCTTCCTCGACGGTGATCAGGTGTGGTCGCCGTTTGCTAGACACGTATTTCCCCAGCTCGTTTCCTTGACGGAGCTGCAGTCCTGGGTCAAGCGAAGACCGAGAGGGAGCGCCTGGAGACTGGAATGTCTTCAGGCGCTCACAGCCCTCGACCAATCGGGCAATGTGATCGGTGGAAACTCCACCTCGGCGTTCTATAGAGGATCAGTGGAGGGGAAGAGCGACGACGTACTTGGGGAAACTCTAGGCGTCGACGAAAATCAACTAGCCAATCTCTTCGGAAGAACTTTCGGGCCAGGGCCTATGGACAACTTCCAGAAATCTCTGGCCTGGCAGTGCTACCGAGGAGCCTTGCCAGTTCGGGATAAACTCTACAGGCATGGAGGTGCCGTCAGCCGGGCATGTCCGAGATGCGCGCAGGGCGACGAAACCGTCATGCACGCACTCGTCCAGTGTCGGAAAATTGCTGACTTGTGGGTTTATGTCGAACACCTGCTGTCGCGTTTAGGACGGATCCGGCTATCATCTGAGTCCATCGTGAGGATTGCCCCGCCCTCCTCCTTTAGCCAGGAAGGGCAGGCAGTTTTTATCTGTCTGGTGGCCATGGCGAAAGAGATAGTATGGTGGACACGTTTGAAAGGGCTGAAGACGAACACTTACCTCTTCGGTGATGCTCTGATTGACTTTTTCAAATTTCATTTGAAAAGGAAAATCAGAGTAGAGAGGGAAGTGCTCTCTTCCCAGCATTTTGTTGAAAGATGGGTGAGAGAAGCAAGAATGGCCCGAGTGAATGGGCCTACTCTCAGTATATATCTGTAAATTAAAGGTGGAAAACTGGGAGAGGGCACTTGCCTTGGTGGTCAGGGTCATTGTGGCTTTTTATTGGGCTTTCTCCACAAATGTCCCTCCGAAGTCTCCCCCCTATTGGGGAATTTTTCATTGTTATTTTTTGTTACACCCTCTGTTTTTTTTGTTTTTTTACACGCAGAAATGCCCATTTGTACCGTGCTGTATTGTGCTGCACTGTCCTTAATGTCTACTTTATGTAAACCCTTGTGGTTAATAAAGAAATCATTATTATTATTATTATTATTATTAATATTATTATTATTATTATTATAAATTGGCTTCTAAAC
>OZ024741.1:19909950-19929950 GCA_964016885.1 Eledone cirrhosa
AAAGTTTGACCTTAACAACAAAGACCAATCATTCACTGTATCTAAATGCAATGATAGTCGATGCGGCACATGTCAATCCATACACGCCGGTCAATATATGAAAACAAAAACTGGAAAAATATTCCCAAATGCAAATATGAACTGCAAAAGCAGAAATCTAATTTACTGCATTAAATGCCCGAATTGTGAAGAACTATATGTCGGTCAAACTGGAAATGCACTATCGGAACGTGCACGGGTACACCGTCAACAAATCAGAGACCCAAATGTCCGTCAGATACCCCTAAGTAACCATCTAGCAACATGTGGTCAGGGAATATTTATAATATTCCCATTCTACAAATTACACAGCCCAAGTGAAATCAAGAGAAAAATCAAAGAAAAGAATTTTATTGATAAATTCAAACCCAAGCTAAATGAACAATAATAACGCTTAGGGGTATTACTTCTACTACCACTATGACTATGACCACTAACAACAACAACAACAACAACAACAACAACAACAACAACAACAACAACAACAACAATAATAAAAGTGATGTTGATGGTGATGATTAATAGAAAATGCTATTTTCATCATTTCTAAAAATAGCAAAACAATTGATGCTTTGGATATGATTAATTATTGGTCGCTAGACATGCTCAACCAACCGTGACGCTTAAACCAATCAGCTTTAGTAATTCAGTGAAACTACACACTGATTGGTCGAAATACAGTTTGCAGGGCTTAGCATTCTGGAGCCACTTTTCCCTGTATAAAATGTATAAAAGGTAGGAAATTTACCCATCTTATTACAGTTGAAAATTGCAAACTTGACTGTCACCACATATTATGAACCTGAAGATTGCGAAAGCATGAAAGTACTTGTTCAATTAACACTTAGAATTTAATATTCTATCATACTATTTCATTATAATACCATTATAAATTTTAAAGGATTGTAAATAAAACGAGTAAATCAGACAAAGTTGGAATTCCTCTTATTAATATAATCTTCTATACACAATCTAACACACCCGTGTATATTTACCTATATATATATATAGGAACAAGTAAGACCCCGACGGCTGAGCTCAAGCCGTTTCGACGGCTAATTCAGTACAGAATTAGCCGTCGAAACGGCTTGAGCTCAGCCGTCGGGGTCTTACTTGTTCCTATTACCCACTCTACTACCCTAAGTATTGAGTACTTTGGTGCGTTATGGTCCACCTGGTTCCTTACCACATTTCCTTCGTTATATATATATATATATAGTACTGTGATCCTTGTGATTTCGAGATATATAACCACTGACACTGTTACGAAGACCAGAAAACCATACTCCATAATATTGAACCAAGTGGTTGATTTGTGCGGCCAAAATAACACCACACACATATTGAACTAGGAATATTGGATCCTCCGTCAATGTCTGGGTGAGCAAAAATAGATTTCTATCTGCATTGGAATTTACGAACTTGTGCATCTGCTGTGGTGTCAAACACAAACGCACACGACCGCACAGATGAGCAATGGACCATGCCACGTGGGTTGAACCTGCAAGTGAATTGAAGGATGTGTAACTCTGATATACAGATTATTTATTATTCAGATGTATAAACTTGACATAACTATTATCATCTTATATTCTCTCAACTAATCACATTGGATTATATTTCTCTATCCCGTTTTCTCCCCCCATATTTATAATATTTTTACTTGAAAAAAATCGTTTTTTTTACATTGTGTTTTTCCCTTTCTAATACTTGCTTATATTTCTTTATATATTCTCTATATATTTTTTTATCTTTATTCTTATTTTCACTTTTATCCTCCTTTATATTTCACCTTATTCTTACTTTTATACCTTATTATAGTGTAATCTTCCCAATGCCTTATTATACATTATTAATTATAGATTATTATTACTCTTTTTCCATTTCTAATTACCTCATGTACTTTCTCCTCCGTTATATATATATTGTATGCCCTTTGTATGTGTGTAGCCTCTGCACACCCTCTGCACCCTACCATCTATGGCTCAGCTAACCACTCGACTACCGGGAATGAATATGACCACAGCTAGTAAACAAGGACCCACACCCCACCCTCCCGCACCAAAATTAGACTTATCGTCCCCTGCTTTTGCTCTTTACTCTCTTTACTCTTTGTTCTTGAATGGTTGCTAGGTAGAGTCCATACTACCAATCAAACCCCTTTTATAGCTCTGACGAATCCTACGGTTACGTAAGGAAAAACCATTGTAAGCCAATAAAAATCTTTTGATGTTGTAGACGCTCTTGTGTTCTTTATCATATATTTGTATATATATATATAAATATATATATATATATGTGTATATATATATATATATATATATATATATATATATATATATATATTGTTATACTTTGGGAGGGTCATGTTGCCAATAAGAAACACACGCACCAGTTGCTTTCACTTCAATTTATTATAATAAATTTATAAATTTAGGAATTTATAAATTTCTGGTTGGTTGGTTGGTTCCACAACCAGATAGTTGTTTATATATTGTCAAAGTTCTTTCGTCACACATTCTGTGACCTCTTCAGTGACTGGGGATTCTTTTCTTTGTTTTTGTGCCGCTCCTTTGTTCTGTCCTACGCCATTTTGTTTCTGTGTGTGTGTTGTGTGTTCAGTCTGCGCATGCGCCACATCTGGGTGTCTGTGTGTGTTTATATTCGTTTATTTATTTGTTTATTTACATGTTACCGGTTGGTTGTTTGTTATATGTGCGTGTGTGTTTTCATTTTGTCCTTAATTGTAAGTTGTGATGTTGCTGTTCCATTCATATTTTCTATTTAATTTTGGTTGTAATTCTTTTATGTTTATTGCCTCTGTGATTTGTCTAAACATTGCGTCTTTTCTATGTGTAGATTCTATTTTTATTTCTATGTTCTCTAATTTACCCTTATGTTCTATTTTAGCATGTTGGTAGAGTACAGATGATTCTTTACTATCTTGAAGGTCTCGCCAGTGTTCATTTATCCGTTCCCTACACTACGAGCTGTCTCACCTATGTACACTATATTTTTGTCTCTACATTGTCCTTCAGTACATCTTATGCTATACACTACATTTCTAGTTTTACAGTTAATATGGGGGGCTTATTTTACAGGTTATACATTTCTTATCTATACAGGGGGTCTTTGAAAAGGGTATGTCTTGCTAATAAGTGTTTTTACGGAGGTACCTGGTCTTTCTACTATCTTAATATTGAGTTTATGTTTATCTAGGGCCCTTCTAAATTTGTAAGCTAATTCACCTCTAGGGGTTGTATCGATGAACATTACACTCTGGTATTTATTGCTATCATACCATGAGTTTATTCTATTAGCCTTATTCCTAGTTCTTTCTATTCTATTCCAAAATTTGCTCCTATACAAGGGGCAGGTCCCATTTGTGTCATTATTTACCATTTTTTCCCTTTTGGTTCTGGCTCCTCTATACACTCTGATTTTATCTCTCTGATTGTAACCAGAGAACTGCATACGGTGGATGAAGTGTTGTATGTGTCTCTCTAGTTTTTCGGGGTTGCACACGTTTCTCATCACCCGTACCAAATCCGCAATCAGTATGTTCATTTTGGTATGGTCCGAAACAGCTGAGTTTCGGTGGATCAGATGTTTGGAAGTCATGGGTTTGGCATAGTCTGCGGATGTGGCGCATGCGCAGACTGAGCACACAACACACACACAGAAACAAAATGGCGTAGGACAGAACAAAGGAGAGGCACAAAAACAAAGAAAATAATCCCCAGTCACTGAAGAGGTCACAGAATGTGTGACGAAAGAACTTTGACAATATATAAACAACTATCTGGTTGTGGAACCAACCAACCAGAAATTTATAAATTCCTAAATTTATAAATTTATTATAATAAATTGAAGTGAAAGAAACTGATGCGTGTGTTTCTTATTGGCAACATGACCCTCCCAAAGTATAACAATATCGGTTTCAACACACGTTTTCAGATAAAGAATCTTGCTAAACAAATTCAGAAACGAAATATATATATATATATATATATATATATATATATATATATATATATAGTAATAATAATAAAATTGAAGACTAAAATCCAAAGAGGGCTCGATAAGGAAAATATATATCAAATATATAAGAACCGTAGAGCAAATTCTTTGCTTAAACTTTAATCTGTTATTTTAATAAATATATATATATATATATATATATGAGATTAGAGCAAACATCACAAGCGCTAACAAGCTTGAAACTAGTACAGCGTTCCTTCGTCAGTGTTGAACAAACGAGCAACGGTGGTTGCTAGACACTACGGCTTAATACGGGATGTTTGTTTACAAACACACCGAGCATTATAATAAATATTCGGTGAATCCATACGTGCATATATATATGTGTGCATGTATGTATATATATGTATACATACTACTGTACGTCGGTATGCATATATGTGTGTACGTGTACATACTTATATATTTATATATACATATATATTAAATATATATTTATATTTATATCCCATTTCAAGATAGTTAACTACAACACGTGTATTTTTCCCTCCCTGTCCTTTCACCCGTTTTCTTCTCTTATTTACTCATGTCTTCCTTCCTTTTTCTACTTCTCTCTCTCTCTCGCCCCCCTCTCTCTCTCTATTCCTCGCCCTCTCTCCCTCTCTCTTTCTTTCTTTCTTATTCTACCTTGCGATGAAGGACTTGCATCCGAAACCATCATTATATTATGTTGCTCTACTTTATTATTTTCTTTTTTTATTTAACTGATATATATATATATATATATATATATATATATATATATATATATATATATATATATATAATCTGACATATATATATATATATATATATATATATATGTGTAACTTGAGTTTTTCGAATATTAATAATATTCGATTCTTGCTCTTGTCTTGACATGTAAACTGAACTGCAGACACTAATGTTTCTGGGTGATTACCCTTCATCAGTCCAGTTTACTGTTCACCATTCAACTGTCAGAGCTAGTGAAAATATATGATATTTTCTAAAATATACAGTCACTGATCGGCCTGATTTTCATATTAGTAGACTGGCTGATCAGTCAGATCTGTATGTTAGCAGATTCACTGATCAGCCAAATTTTCATATCAGTAGATAGGCCAGTCAGTTTCCTGTATACGAGCGATTAATGGCCGGCTTTGCCATATTCAAATAACTAACAAAAGTTATCGCTCTACATGACTGAATACAATAAATGTAATCTGAGTTTTCGAATATTAATGATAATATTCGATTCGTTTGCAATTATGCAAACAGCCTCTTTTAAGCCATGTCAGTAGAATGAGCCCCTCATTCTTGGTCTTGTGTTGGCATGTAAACAGAGTATATATATATATATATATATATATATATATACTTGCATATGCCATTGCCCTTCTATTCGGTTTGTTTACTTCGTTTTTTCCTCTTTCCCTTTTATTTCTTTCTTTCTCTCTCTTCACTATCATTTCTTTCCCTCATGGCCTTTTGATGAATAAAAGGCATCGGGCGCGCTGCCGATCGATGTCCTGTGTTAAACGCCGAAACATCTATGATCCGCAGTAAATAGCTGATGAAGGGCTACTTTTCTTCTCTTGTTTACGTCCCTATTACCATCTTACACCTTTGTTTACAGTAACCACACAGCCTGCCTCTTTACTTATATATATATATATATATATATATATATATATATATATATATATATATTTATATATATATATATATATATATATATATGGGGGGGGGTATGTATATATATATATATATATATATATATATATATATATATATATATATGGGGGGGGTATGTATATATGTATATATATATATATATATATATATATATATATATATATATATATATGCGTATCTGTGTGTGGGTGATGTTGCACAGATATGTCTGAGTAGTTAAGAAGTTCGCCTTGCAATCATGGTTTCCCATGTTCGATCCTAAGTTCTGGCATCTTAAATAAGGTTCCTTTTTATCTTAGCCTCGAACCGAAATTATGTCGACGGAAGTGGAAGACTGTCCCATATATTGTACCTATAATGCGAATGTCTAACCTTTCTGCTCGGTTGATAGGTTGATTCTGCTAATTATTTTAAGGGTATATCTGTCTGTGGAATAGTCAACCCCTTACACTTGCATCATCAACATTTCTAAATTTTCATAGTCTTAACTTCTAGATCAGTCCTGGACAACCTGCGGCCCGCGAAGCTTTCTGAATGGTTCACCTAGGTCACCTAAGGGAAATCTTTCTGATTTTTTTTACCCCAACTATTCAGTTGTAATTTATCTTTCTATCATTTTTACGATCGATGAAAACAACGTGTACGAATTCTGAAGAAACAAATCAAAACAACCTGAGTTACATCCCTTTTTTTAATGTGGGCACGAATGTAAATTAGTGCTTGCGGCCCGCCTGATGATGAACCATATCTCATGCGGCCTTCTTCTCGAAAAAGGTTGCCCATGCATGTTCTAGATGCAGTGATTGTTGTTGGCGTGAAATACAGTTATTTGTAAAGCAGACAACAGCTTTGTAATTGGTGGCTTGTTAGAGGTGACATTACCGCCAGGTGAGGTGACATTACTGTCAGGTGAGGTGACATTACTGTCAGGTGAGGTGACATTACTGTCAGGTGAGGTGACATTACCGCCAGGTGAGGTGACATTACTGTCAGGTTAGGTGACATTACTGTCAGGTGAGGTGACATTACTGCCAGGTGAGGTGACATTACTGTCAGGTTAGGTGACATTACTGTCAGGTGAGGTGACATTAGTCAGGTGAGGTGACATTACTGTCAGGTGAGGTGACATTACTGTCAGGTGAGGTGACATTACTGTCAGGTGAGGTGACATTACTGTCAGGTGAGGTGACATTACTGTCAGGTGAGGTGACATTACCGCCAGGTGAGGTGACATTACCGCCAGGTGAGGTGACATTACTGTCAGGTGAGGTGACATTACTGTCAGGTGAGGTGACATTACTGTCAGGTGAGGTGACATTAGTCAGGTGAGGTGACATTACTGTCAGGTGAGGTGACATTACCGCCAGGTGAGGTGACATTACTGTCAGGTGAGGTGACATTACTGTCAGGTGAGGTGACATTACCGCCAGGTGAGGTGACATTACTGTCAGGTGAGGTGACATTACTGTCAGGTGAGGTGACATTACCGCCAGGTGAGGTGACATTACTGTCAGGTGAGGTGACATTACTGTCAGGTGAGGTGACATTAGTCAGGTGAGGTGACATTACTGTCAGGTGAGGTGACATTACTGCCAGGTGAGGTGACATTACCGCCAGGTGAGGTGACATTACTGTCAGGTGAGGTGACATTACTGCCAGGTGAGGTGACATTACCGCCAGGTGAGGTGACATTACTGTCAGGTGAGGTGACATTAGTCAGGTGAGGTGACATTACTGTCAGGTGAGGTGACATTACTGTCAGGTTAGGTGACATTACTGTCAGGTGAGGTGACATTACTGTCAGGTGAGGTGACATTACTGTCAGGTGAGGTGACATTACCGCCAGGTGAGGTGACATTACTGTCAGGTGAGGTGACATTACTGTCAGGTGAGGTGACATTACTGTCAGGTGAGGTGACATTACTGTCAGGTTAGGTGACATTACTGTCAGGTGAGGTGACATTACTGTCAGGTGAGGTGACATTACTGTCAGGTGAGGTGACATTACCGCCAGGTGAGGTGACATTACTGTCAGGTGAGGTGACATTACTGTCAGGTTAGGTGACATTACTGTCAGGTGAGGTGACATTACTGTCAGGTGAGGTGACATTACTGTCAGGTGAGGTGACATTACCGCCAGGTGAGGTGACATTACTGTCAGGTGAGGTGACATTACTGTCAGGTGAGGTGACATTACCGCCAGGTGAGGTGACATTACTGTCAGGTTAGGTGACATTACTGTCAGGTGAGGTGACATTACTGTCAGGTGAGGTGACATTACTGTCAGGTGAGGTGACATTACCGCCAGGTGAGGTGACATTACCGCCAGGTGAGGTGACATTACTGTCAGGTGAGGTGACATTACTGTCAGGTGAGGTGACATTACTGTCAGGTGAGGTGACATTACCGCCAGGTGAGGTGACATTACCGCCAGGTGAAGTGACATTACTGTCAGGTGAGGTGACATTACTGTCAGGTGAGGTGACATTACTGTCAGGTGAGGTGACATTACTGTCAGGTGAGGTGACATTACTGTCAGGTGAGGTGACATTACTGTCAGGTGAGGTGACATTACCGCCAGGTGAGGTGACATTACTGTCAGGTGAGGTGACATTACTGTCAGGTTAGGTGACATTACTGTCAGGTGAGGTGACATTACTGTCAGGTGAGGTGACATTACTGTCAGGTGAGGTGACATTACTGTCAGGTGAGGTGACATTACCGCCAGGTGAGGTGACATTACCGCCAGGTGAGGTGACATTACTGTCAGGTGAGGTGACATTACTGTCAGGTTAGGTGACATTACCGCCAGGTGAGGTGACATTACCGCCAGGTGAGGTGACATTACTGTCAGGTGAGGTGACATTACTGCCAGGTGAGGTGACATTACTGTCAGGTGAGGTGACATTACCGCCAGGTGAGGTGACATTACTGTCAGGTTAGGTGACATTACTGTCAGGTGAGGTGACATTACTGTCAGGTGAGGTGACATTACTGTCAGGTGAGGTGACATTACTGTCAGGTGAGGTGACATTACCGCCAGGTGAGGTGACATTACCGCCAGGTGAGGTGACATTACTGTCAGGTGAGGTGACATTACTGTCAGGTTAGGTGACATTACTGTCAGGTTAGGTGACATTACTGTCAGGTGAGGTGACATTACTGTCAGGTGAGGTGACATTACTGTCAGGTGAGGTGACATTACTGTCAGGTGAGGTGACATTACCGCCAGGTGAGGTGACATTACTGTCAGGTGAGGTGACATTACTGTCAGGTGAGGTGACATTACTGTCAGGTGAGGTGACATTACTGTCAGGTGAGGTGACATTACCGCCAGGTGAGGTGACATTACCGCCAGGTGAGGTGACATTACTGTCAGGTGAGGTGACATTACTGTCAGGTGAGGTGACATTACCGCCAGGTGAGGTGACATTACTGTCAGGTGAGGTGACATTACCGCCAGGTGAGGTGACATTACTGTCAGGTGAGGTGACATTACTGTCAGGTTAGGTGACATTACTGTCAGGTGAGGTGACATTACCGCCAGGTGAGGTGACATTACTGTCAGGTGAGGTGACATTACTGTCAGGTTAGGTGACATTACTGCCAGGTGAGGTGACATTACCGCCAGGTGAGGTGACATTACTGTCAGGTGAGGTGACATTACCGCCAGGTGAGGTGACATTACCGCCAGGTGAGGTGACATTACTGTCAGGTGAGGTGACATTACTGTCAGGTTAGGTGACATTACTGCCAGGTGAGGTGACATTACCGCCAGGTGAGGTGACATTACTGTCAGGTGAGGTGACATTACTGTCAGGTTAGGTGACATTACTGTCAGGTGAGGTGACATTACCGCCAGGTGAGGTGACATTACTGTCAGGTGAGGTGACATTACTGTCAGGTGAGGTGACATTACCGCCAGGTGAGGTGACATTACTGTCAGGTGAGGTGACATTACTGTCAGGTGAGGTGACATTACTGTCAGGTGAGGTGACATTACTGTCAGGTGAGGTGACATTACTGTCAGGTGAGGTGACATTACTGTCAGGTGAGGTGACATTACCGCCAGGTGAGGTGACATTACTGTCAGGTGAGGTGACATTACCGCCAGGTGAGGTGACATTACTGTCAGGTGAGGTGACATTACTGTCAGGTTAGGTGACATTACTGCCAGGTGAGGTGACATTACCGCCAGGTGAGGTGACATTACTGTCAGGTGAGGTGACATTACTGTCAGGTGAGGTGACATTACCGCCAGGTGAGGTGACATTACCGCCAGGTGAGGTGACATTACTGTCAGGTGAGGTGACATTACTGTCAGGTGAGGTGACATTACTGTCAGGTGAGGTGACATTACCGCCAGGTGAGGTGACATTACTGTCAGGTGAGGTGACATTACTGTCAGGTTAGGTGACATTACTGTCAGGTGAGGTGACATTACTGTCAGGTGAGGTGACATTACTGTCAGGTGAGGTGACATTACTGTCAGGTGAGGTGACATTACCGCCAGGTGAGGTGACATTACCGCCAGGTGAGGTGACATTACTGTCAGGTGAGGTGACATTACTGTCAGGTTAGGTGACATTACTGTCAGGTGAGGTGACATTACTGTCAGGTGAGGTGACATTACTGTCAGGTGAGGTGACATTACCGCCAGGTGAGGTGACATTACCGCCAGGTGAGGTGACATTACTGTCAGGTTAGGTGACATTACTGTCAGGTGAGGTGACATTACTGTCAGGTGAGGTGACATTACTGTCAGGTGAGGTGACATTACCGCCAGGTGAGGTGACATTACCGCCAGGTGAGGTGACATTACTGTCAGGTGAGGTGACATTACTGTCAGGTTAGGTGACATTACTGTCAGGTGAGGTGACATTACTGTCAGGTGAGGTGACATTACTGTCAGGTGAGGTGACATTACTGTCAGGTGAGGTGACATTACCGCCAGGTGAGGTGACATTACCGCCAGGTGAGGTGACATTACTGTCAGGTGAGGTGACATTACTGCCAGGTGAGGTGACATTACCGCCAGGTGAGGTGACATTACCGCCAGGTGAGGTGACATTACCGCCAGGTGAGGTGACATTACTGTCAGGTGAGGTGACATTAGTCAGGTGAGGTGACATTACTGTCAGGTGAGGTGACATTACCGCCAGGTGAGGTGACATTACCGCCAGGTTAGGTGACATTACCGCCAGGTGAGGTGACATTACCGCCAGGTGAGGTGACATTACCGCCAGGTGAGGTGACATTACCGCCAGGTGAGGTGACATTACTGCCAGGTGAGGTGACATTACCGCCAGGTGAGGTGACATTACCGCCAGGTGAGGTGACATTACCGCCAGGTGACATTACCGCCAGGTGAAACATTGGTAGTTTGTTAGAGGTGACATTACTGTCAGGTGAGGTGACATTACTCTCAGGTGAAACATTGGTAGTTTGTTAGAGGTGACATTACCGCCAGGTGAAACATTGGTAGTTTGTTAGGGGTGACATTACTGTCAGGTGAAACCCACTCTCGTCACGACTAGTGATGTTACCCTCTTAGTGTCTCTTGACGTGCTAGAAGTAACTACCAAAATATTCTGCATGCCAAACTTCACAGGCTTAAAGATAATACATGTGTTAAAGATAACACATAGTATAATGAAGTTAGGGTTACATAATTAGATAACTCAGGTACTAGAGTAAATAATACGGTGAAGGTCAAGAAACTCTGAAAACCAGGAAACCTTGTAAAATGGAAGGAAATCTGTGCAATTAAATTTTACCATATGATGTGTAATTAAATTTGTGTACCGGAACTAGTGGATAAAAGCAATGTATTTTAATTAGAGATTTGGGGATCGTTATAATTACTCGCGTAACCTGCTAATGAATGATATAATATTTATGAACTATATTCTGGTTCTGTTCTTAATATCAATTCCACAATGTAGTATTATATTACATAAACAGAAAAAATTTAATACAGAAATATATAGAACTATAAAGATTCAATAAACCCATTGTAAACTTTTAATGATCATAAAACCCATTTGCTAAAATATAAATACAATAAGATTCATAAAATGAATTTCCTAAAATTCAAATACAAAACCATAGTAAAATTCTAATGATGATAAAATCCATTTGCTAAAATATAAATACAATGAGATTAATAAAATTCATTTCTTTTCAAATTCAAATACAACAAAATTTATGGGATAAATTTAATGATCGTAAACGCCATTTGCTAAAATGAACAATTAAAAATATCTGAAAGAACCTCTAATTAAAGTTTCTTGTTCCCAAACGTCAGGTGAACAGTGATAACCAATAGTTCGTTGGCGAATATATAGGGGAGTATCGCAGTGGAGCTACTCAGTGGTTTTAGATAGTTCAAAGGCTGGATTTAAAATATATGTGGATTTAGTGTGTATGTGTAGAGAGATGTGTGAAAGCATTTCAGCTGGTTACTTTCTTCTCAACTTTCTTTCAAAGGATTGTAAATACTTAGACAAACTACTACGATTGGTTGAAGTTTATGATAGCCTTTCAGTGAATGGGAATCAAATTGTAATTCAAGTGACTATACTGAGTATACTGGAGCAACCCAGGAATCGAACCGACGACATTATGATCGTAAGTCGAACACCGTTACCAATAGGCCATGCGCCAGGTGTAATGGATTGATGGAATATTTTAAAGAACTGGACGAGACGCTATATGTTATCTAATCGGGTTCTGTGCGTTCTGAATACAAATCCCGTATCAGAATCGGAAAGACAAATGAAATCAAAATATTCTTGATACGAAATATATATATAATATATATATATATATATATATATATATATATATATATATATATATATATAGTACAGTAGTCCTAATGGAGACAGAATTGTATATCAACTTAGCGCTCTCCACTTTGGAAAACGAAACATACTACGAAAAGGCTGAACACTACAATCAACAGAAAATTATGAGAAGCCTAAAAACTCTGATCAACCAATACAAAGAAGGACTCACTAACAAGGAATTCAGCTTCATCACAGACTTCACAAGTAAATCCAGCCTTTTCTACGGTATCCCTAAAGTACATAAAAGCGAATTAATAAGTAAGGCATGCAAGGAAGCCACAGACATAGTCATCAATGTCCCCTCACCCAATGATCTCAAATTAAGACCTATAATAGCAGGCCCCGCTTGCGAAACCCACCGCCTTAGCAACTTCATTGATACCCTTCTCAAACCCTTCCTCAAACACATCAAAAGCTATATAAGGGACAACCTAGATATGCTCAATCACCTCCCTAATATGCCCCTTTCTGAACAAACCCTACTAGTGACGTTCGATGTAGTCAACCTATATTCCAACATCCCCCACAACCTAGGAATAGAAGCTATCCAATTCTGGCTGGATAATTACCACAATGAACTCCCACAACGCATCAACAAAGAATTCGTGATAGAGGGACTCAAATTTATCTTGGAGAACAATTACTTCGTTTTAATAACAAACCCCACAGGCAGAAATCTGGGACAGCTATGGGAACGAAAACAGCCCCCACTTATGCCAACCTAGTCATGGGATACCTGGAAATCACCCTCTACACTAAAGTACTAAACACATTTGGAAACACTCTCCACTTACACATAGAAAGGAACTGGAAGCGATATCTAGATGACTGCTTCATCCTTTGGCACGAAAACATCGAGAAACTTAAAGAATTTCACACCCTTAGAAATGGGCTCAACACGAATATTAACTTCACGATGGAATACAGCCATCAACAACTCCCCTTCCTCGACATCCTCATTAAGATTCATAACAAAAAAATAGAAACAGACATATACTACAAGCCCACAGACTCCAAGCAATATCTTCCTTTCAACTCTTGCCACCCTAGACACGTTAAAATTAATATTCCCTACAACTTAGTCAAGAGAATCTGTACTATAGTCTCCAATAAAAACACCTGTTACTTACGGCTACAAGAACTAAAGGACACACTCATAGGCAGGGACTACCCTGCATCACTAATTGACAATGGAATCCAACGTGCCATAAAACTCAGTACCCAGGACCTTAGACACCCTAAAGTAAATCAACCGAAACTAAAAGCTCTTCCATACATCTCCACACACAACCCCTCAATAATGAGGCCTTTGACACCATCCTCCAGAATATCCCTATGTTAAAAAAGGACCATATAATGAACCAAATCATACGAACACACGATATCATAAAGAGCAAAAGACAATCTAAGTCAATGAAAAACACCCTAACACATGCCAAAGTACTGCCAACCACAACAACGAAACCCACAGTAAAAAATGCGATAGACCCAACTGTGGCATATGCATCAACCTAATAGAGGGTTCGGAATTCTATTTCAAAGAAGGACAACGTTTTATAGTAAAACACAATTTCACATGCGCATCAGAAAATCTAATATATGTATTAACTTGCTCAGGTTGTCGAGAACAATACATAGGCCAGACCAAAAACAGCCTCCGCCAACGCATGACTGTCCATAGATCCCAAATTAAAATACGGGAATACAGGAAAATACCACTGAGTGAACACATTGATACCTGTGCCGCCCAAAATCATCCCAACTTCAGAATCTTTCCCCTCTACAAATTTAAAGATAATGCCAACCACACCCAGCGTATCAGCAAGGAATCTCACTTTATTAACAAATACGGACCCCGTCTAAACACTTCTCCCTAAGACGAACCCACAACATACACACAACATACATACCTACATCAGCATACATCCTACATACATCTCTATCCACATATAAACACAATGACATACGTAAACACACATGTTCTATGGTGCAACACAAATATACACAAATTTGCATACCTTTTGATGTCTATAGATATAAACGTGCCGACACACACACATACATATACGCACACATGCACTGCACACTGATGGGCACATACATATTTGTACACAAGTATTCCAATACGGCAAGGCCTAATGGATTCCCCTCGCAGTACGTACAATCTGGAAACTCACACATACCTTGGTGTTATGCCAATACTATATATCATTTCACACCTTTTATTATTAAGGTTTTTGATGTTCTATTGAGAGAATCGTTTTTACTGAAAATATCGAATAATGTACACCATTGTTAACAGTATCACAAAATTACTGGTCCACCCACACACACACATTCTCACACACACACACACACACACACACACACACACACACACATATATATATATATATACACACACATACACACGCGTACATTAACATACAAAGAGACATATACACACACACACACTTCTCCGTATAAGACAAGAGCTGAAAAATATCTTTTAACATGTTAAAATATCCCCCACAAACGAACAGACACATTCCTACTGACCGATCCCTCTACCACGAATTACTCTGCTACACACACACACACACACACACACACACAGACTTGTCTTAATAGGCATTTGAACTGTCAGTAGGCTGCGGTTCGCACACACATCCCTGCTGACCATTATCACAAAAACGAACCTCTTTACTACTACTACACACACACATATTTGTCTTGAAAGACTTATTTTTCAGTGACTTCTCAATCAGCCGAGACAAACCTACATTTGGCGCAAAATCAATTTTTAACATTCACATGACCTCTACCGACCAATCAAAATTGTTTTGACCACAAGAATTTTTTCATACATCTGGAGCCACTTTTTTTACATAAAACAGGTAGAATTTCCAAAACTAATCAGATTAGAGCAAACATCACGGGCGCTCTATCTCAAAATTATTTTTGAAAAGCATTAGAAATGCGCAACCGGTAAAACTTAAAACCAAAACTGAATACTAACCAATACTATTACTAATTTTTCAATGGGAACAATTTTGTCAGCATTTTCTTTTCCTTTTACTAATATGCATATATATATATATATATATATATATATATATATATATATATATATATATTCAGGTTTGAGGTTCACCACTCGGGTCCTCGATTTTCAGCCCCATGGATTTTATCTATTACATTCACGTATTATATTTTGAATACCTGATGATATCACCGGATTCATACGGAACCCGGTCATTGAAATGATCATAGTATAATAAACCTTTCAAGGATTTACACAAATCCAGCCTCCTGTCATTTCATTAAAATATATATATATATATATATATATATATATATATATATATATACATATATATAGAGAGAGAGATAGATAGATAGATAGATAGATAGATAGATAGATAGATAGATAGATAGATAGATAGATAGATAGATAGATAGATAGATAGATAGATAAGTTTATCCCGAGTTCAATCGGGGGTAACCACAATAAGTAAGGTACTCAATACAAAGCAGAGTATAAATATTTAATACACACACACACACACACACACACACACACACACACACACACACACACACACACACACACATATATATATATATATATATATTTAATATAGAAAAGCTTCTACAGGACTAGGACTGTTTCATTCGGGAGAAATCATCAGGAAGCGCTTCCTGATGATTTCTCCCGAATGAAACAGTCCTAGTCCTGTAGAAGCTTTTCTATATTAAATATATATATGTGTGTGCGTGTGTGTGTGTGTGTGTGTGTGTGTGTGTGTGTGTGTGTGTGTGTGTGTGTGTGTGTGTGTGTGTGTGACAGAGAGAGAGAGAGAGAGGGAGAGAGAGAGAGAGAGAGAGAGAGAGAGAGATATGTGCGCATGTCTGTGTGTGTATGTATATGAATTCACGCATGATCCCCTACCTCCTGATGGAGTGGTAGGGAGACCGTATTGACACATAGCGTTTCTATGGCATTTCTATAACCTGGCGGAGTTTAACTCCTCTCCAGGTTTGAATACACCAGATTTCTTCCAGATAAGGATAGAGAGAGAGAGAGAAAGAGATATAGAGGAGGAATCAACCCCAGTACTGGAATTCTACTCTGTTGGTCGATCTCAAAAGGATGAAAGGCAAAGTTTACCTCTGCGAGATTTGAACGCATAGAGCAGAGAGCTGGAATGAGTACTATATATATGTATATATATATATATATATATATATATATATATATATATATATATATATTAGGATTGGTGCTCTGAAATAGCGATGTATACATGAATGTATGTATAGTATATTTGACAATATAGCGTATGTTTAATTAAAAACATTTTGAAGACCATACGCTATCGGTTTTAAAGTAGTGACTATGTTACTTCTTTTCGGCGAAAGAAGGGAGAAAAGCTAACAGTCTGTTTCACGCTGTTTGGCGATCATCAGAGCCACGCACTCCCTTCTTTCGCCGAAAAGAAGTAAGTGACTTAGTCACTACTTTAAAACCGATAGCGTATGGTCTTCAAAATGATTTTAATTAAACACACGGTATATTGCCAAATATACTATACATACATTCATATATATATATATATATATATATATATATATATATATATATATATATATATATATATATATATAGAGAGAGAGAGAGAGAGAGAGAGAGAGAGGGGGGGGAGTTAAAAACAAAAAACAAAAACAATAACGAAGAGTGCAGTACAAACAGTGTTAGTATTAGGTTCACGCTTTAGAGTAGCGGGTGGGAGACGACGTTTCGGGCATAAGCTCTTCATCAATATATATATATATATAAAAATTAAATGATGATATTAAAATTAATTCTGGGAGTATAAACACAATATACAAAAATGTATTCTATCTAACTTTGCTTATACATAAATCTCCCTACCATGGTTTCATATGGGAACTATTATTGGAACCACCAATAATTGAAGAATCTCTACCACACTCTTCATGGGAATTTATTTTTTCAAGTCTAAGAGAAATGGAACAAGATATAATACATACTGTTTCCTAAGCCGGGCAGCATGGTGAAATAAAAATACACGTAGCGTTTCGTTCTCAAAATCTAGGATATTAGGGCCACTTGATAGGCTTATAGTGTCGCTAGAAATAGCAGCCTAAAGACTGTCTGGTACAGCTCGACAAATTAAGGAGCAGTTTAATATTAATTGAAGGTTAATTAGTGTCTAATACTTAAACATCTCAATGAAAGAAATCTCTCAGAGAAGCAATATTATATATTAAAATTGCATGACTAATTAACCTTTAATTAATTGTTTCTACTATTGGCACAAGGCCAGCAATTATCCCAGTACATTACTGGTACTTTATTTTATCGACCCCGTAAGGATGAAAGGCAAAGTTAACCTCGGCGGGATTTTATAAATAATGATATATCATCTGCATGTGTTATATGGTTGGGTGAACTGTTACAGAGGGAGGAGGTGCTGGAGTAGTGGGGTGGCAAGTGTGGGTGGGGTGGCTGGTGTGGGTGGGGTGGCTGGTGTGGGTGAGTTGGCTGGTGTAGTGGGGTGGCTGGTGTAGGTGGGGTGGCTGATGTAGGTGAGGTGGCTGGTGTAGGTGGGGTGGCTGGTGTAGGTGGGGTGGCTGGTTTGGGTGGGGTGGCTGGTGTAGGTGGAGTGGCTGGTGTAGTGGGGTGGCTGGTGTAGTGGGGTGGCTGGTGTAGGTGAGGTGGCTGTTGTAGGTGAGGTGGCTGGTGTAGGTGGAGTGGCTGGTGTAGGTGAGGTGGCTGGTTTGGGTGGGGTGGCTGGTGTAGGTGGGGTGGTTGGTTTGGGTGGGGTGGGTGGGGTGGCTGGTGTAGTGGGGTGGCTGGTGTAGTGGGGTGGCTGGTGTAGGTGAGGTGGCTGGTTTAGGTGAGGTGGCTGGTGTAGGTGGGGTGGCTGGTGTAGGTGGGGTGGCTGGTGTAGGTGGAGTGGCTGGTATAGTGGGGTGGCTGGTGTAGGTGAGGTGGCTGGTGTAGGTGAGGTGGCTGGTGTAGGTGGGGTGGCTGGTTTGGGTGGGGTGGGTGGTGTGGCTGGTGTAGTGGGGTGGCTGGTGTAGTGGGGTGGCTGGTGTAGTGGGGTGGCTGGTGTAGTGAGGTGGCTGGTGTAGTGAGGTGGCTGGTGTAGTGGGGTGGCTGGTGTAGGTGGGGTGGCTGGTGTAGGTGGAGTGGCTGGTGTAGTGGGGTGGCTGGTGTAGTGGGGTGGCTGGTGTAGCTGAGGTGGCTGGTTTGGGTGGGGTGGCTGGTGTAGGTGGGGTGTCTGGTGTAGGTGAAGTGGCTGCTGTAGTGGGGGTGGCTGGTGTAGGTGGGGTGGCTGGTGTAGGTGGGGTGGCTGGTGTAGTGGGGTGGCTGGTGTAGGTGAGGTGGCTGGTTTGGATGGGGTGGCTGGTGTAGGTGGAGTGGCTGGTGTAGTGGGGTGGCTGGTGTAGGTGAGGTGTCTGGTGTAGGTGAAGTGGCTGGTGTAGTGGGGTGGCTGGTGTAGTGGGGTGGCTGGTGTAGGTGGGGTGGCTGGTGTAGTGGGGTGGCTGGTGTAGGTGGGGTGGCTGGTGTAGTGGGGTGGCTGGTGTAGGTGGGGTGTCTGGTGTAGGTGAAGTGGCTGGTGTAGTGGGGTGGCTGGTGTAGTGGGGTGGCTGGTGTAGGTGGGGTGGCTGGTGTAGTGGGGTGGCTGGTGTAGGTGGGGTGGCTGGTGTAGTGGGGTGGCTGGTGTAGGTGGGGTGGCTGGTGTAGGTGAGGTGGCCTGTGTAGGTGGGGTGGCTGGTGTAGGTGAGGTGGCCTGTGTAGGTGAGGTGGCCTGTGTAGGTGGGGTGGCTGGTGTAGGTGAGGTGGCTGGTGTAGGTGGGGTGGCTGGTGTAGTGGGGTGGCTGGTGTAGGTGAGGTGGCTGGTTTGGATGGGGTGGCTGGTGTAGGTGGAGTGGCTGGTGTAGTGGGGTGGCTGGTGTAGGTGAGGTGTCTGGTGTAGGTGAAGTGGCTGGTGTAGTGGGGTGGCTGGTGTAGTGGGGTGGCTGGTGTAGGTGGGGTGGCTGGTGTAGTGGGGTGGCTGGTGTAGGTGGGGTGGCTGGTGTAGTGGGGTGGCTGGTGTAGGTGGGGTGTCTGGTGTAGGTGAAGTGGCTGGTGTAGTGGGGTGGCTGGTGTAGTGGGGTGGCTGGTGTAGGTGGGGTGGCTGGTGTAGTGGGGTGGCTGGTGTAGGTGGGGTGGCTGGTGTAGTGGGGTGGCTGGTGTAGGTGGGGTGGCTGGTGTAGGTGAGGTGGCCTGTGTAGGTGGGGTGGCTGGTGTAGGTGAGGTGGCCTGTGTAGGTGAGGTGGCCTGTGTAGGTGGGGTGGCTGGTGTAGGTGGGGTGGCTGCTGGAGACTACTTCAGTGCTATTCTGAAGCCGCTCTCGTAGG
>OZ024741.1:19934950-19942450 GCA_964016885.1 Eledone cirrhosa
TTTTTGATTCGCGCGATCTCGTTCGTGATGTATCCTCTTTTGGCACTGTTAGGGAGGGCGGACTTGTAGTGAACGAACGGGTCCCTGCAGGCTGCCTTTCGGTAGAAGTTGCAGTGGATCCTTCCCTGTTCCGTGATGTTGATTCGGAAGTCGAGGAGGGCAAGTGACCCGTCTTCGTTGGGGTATTCAACACTGAAGTCAATGTTCTCGTCCGTGTTGTTGAACGTCTCATAGATTCTGTTCGCCGTGTCTTGGGAAGATGTGAGGATGAGGATATCGTCCACGTACCTTGAGAAAAAGGCTACGGCGTTGGGGTGGCAGGCGTTGAGTGCCTTGCGTTCGAGGTTGTCCATGTAAGAGATCGCTAGCACACCTGATAGGCTTGATCCCATGGGCAATCCCGAGGTTTGATGGTATGTTTGGTCAAGGAATCCGAAGTAGGTGTTGTCGACGACGATGGATAGGAGTTGGTGGATGTCAGTGGTGGTGAGCCCGAAGCAGTGTAGGTCGGTGGATTGGACGCGTTCCATCAGTATATTGACGGCAGGGAGTGCCGGGACCGAGGTGTAGAGAGCGACTACATCAAGGCTGAAGGCATATCTGTTATTCCTTCTGGTGTCGGGATCCATTTGATGCAGGCGCTTCAACACCTCCTCGGAGCTGTTAACGTGTCCCGGCAAGGTGTCTAAGATGGGTTTGAGTATTCTGGCTAGGAGCCATGAAATTTTGTAGAGTGGTCCCTCCACGCTCGATACGATGGGCCTGATCTTCAGGTCGGGTCCCTGTTTGTGTGTTTTCACGAGGTGGTAGAAGGCGGGTAGTCTGCTGTTCCTCGTGAGGAGGTTGTATCTCAGCTTCTTCGGGAGCTTCCGCCGGTCGCACATGTTGGTTCAGGCGGCGTTGATGTGCTCTTCTATCTGCACGGGAGTGATTCCCGTGACCTTGGAGTAAAGGTTGTCATCGTCAAGGTGTTGGAGGGCCAGGGTGTTGTAGGCCTCTCTGCTGATGACGCAGAATTCTTTTCCCTTGTCGGAGGGGAAATAGATGAGGTTCTTCGATTTTAGGTTGGAGAGAGTGGTGAGTTGAGATTTAGTGAGGTTATGTGTTGTGCGTGTGTGTGTGTGTTTGTGAAGTATATCCGAGACGGAGTGTTTTAGCCTGATGAGTTTAGTGTCGAGTTCATGGTTGGTGGGTGGGGGGTGGAGTGGGTTGTCGGGGTGGTAAGTGGGGAACTTGGGGTGGGTTGCGTGGGCGCTGTTATTTTCTGTGGCGCTGTTGATGGCAGTCACCCATTTAAGTTGGTAAGCGGCTCGACAAAAGTTGGCCTCGATGTTGAGTTTGAGTCTGTCGTCGAGACGTTGTGAGACGATGAACCGAGGTGTAGGAGTTTCAGCTCGTCGCTCGTGAGAGTGCCGGTTAGGTCGGTGACCAGGTGTGTCGCATCGTTGAGGTATGGCTCGGTGTTGGTGGATGCAGCGGTGGCGGTTGTTGAGTTGTTGTTTCCCACGTGGTTCTGGTCCGTCTGTTCGTTAGTGTCGATGTTCTCGTTGTGGCGTTTCGACAAGATCCCCTCATATTTTCGCTTGAGCCGTATATATATATACATATTGGTAGCTGCAGCAGCCGTAGGTTTTCCCAGATAAATAATAAATTGTTTAAAGAGATAAAAAGGCAATTATTTAAAAGTTTAAAAAATTGAAAATACACATGAGCATGCAAATAAACCCACACACACCCGTACCCCCCCCCCTATACACACATATACACATTTACACACCCACACAATATATATATGTATACACACTATTGGATGGCCGTTGACTCTCATGAGTTCTTCCGTACATCATGGGGAATGATCAAGTATGGATGTGATATCTTTGACAAAAAACGAGTGGAGCATGCTGTTTTGAAATGTTCACTTCGTAAGCGGGACTCAAGTGCAGTGCCTGCAAAAATCCAGCAGGAACTGAAGTGCAATGTATGTGGCCGGTTTATTAGATCAAGAGATGGATTTGTGAACCATCACAAGCCACCCGAGCCAGAGAGATATCAGAGCTATTTTTGAGATGGTTCTACCGCCACGCCGTCCCAGCTACATTTGCAGCGAGTGTCGCTGAATTAGCAAGTCAGCTGGAAGATTAACCAGACATAGAAGAATGCATGAAAACACAAGCCAGCCGGTATTGTGAGGAGACGGACAGTTCAAGTGTTTCATTTATGAACGTGTCTGCAATTCAAAAGCGGGCCTGAAAAGTCAGTCACCAGTGTGTACATGATCGTGTAATGTTCAATGAAGGGATGACACTCTTCTGACAAGAACTAGCAATCAGCAATATATATATATATATATATATATATATATATATATATATGATACCAGTTCCTTTGAGGATTAACAACACACTCGGGAGCTGGACATATCGATGAATTAACAGGGTAGAACACATTACAACACCATGTTTACCTGTTTTTTCTTCCTTAATTCTTACTGCCTGGTGAGGTCACAGCCAATAATGGCTGTCACTGAAATATATATAGCGGTGAATTAGAATGAACGAAGCCAGCTTTAACATGTTTTACTTACACAGTGGATTGGCAGTATCGGTAGAGGGCCGGACGCCATGCTTTGCAGCAAAGAGTTACGGCCCTTTATGGTCTGAGTTCAAATCCCGCCGAGGTTAACTTTGCCTTTCATCCTTACGGGATCGATAAAATAAAGTACCAGTAATGTACTGGATAATTGCTGGCCTTGTGCCAAAAGTAGAAATAATTATTTTATATTGAGTTGGCAGTATCGGTAGAGGGTCGAATGCCATGCTTTCCAGCATAGTTACGTCCCTTTACGGTCTGAGTTCAAATCCCGTCGAGGTTAACACTTTGCCTTTCATCCTTACGGGGTCGATAAAATGAAGTACCAGTAATGCACTGGGTAATTGCTGGCCTTGTACTAAAAGTAGAAACAATTATTTTATATATATATATATATATGTGTGTGTGTGTATGTATATATGCATGTGTATATATATATATATATATATACATATATATATATATATATATATATATATATATATATATATATATATATATATGAATAAAGTTAATCCTTCATCATTGATCTTCCAACCATCATTGGTATTTCATCGCTTTAAAGACCATATACCTCCGGTTGGTGCGAGCAACGGCTAAAGAAAGTCGCTGGGACACGTAAATAAAGGGAACAGCGAGAGTGTAAACAAACAAAGATCGTGAAGCAACGAAAAGTGAGGAAGAGCGAGTCAAGTCCAAAAATTTCCATGAATATAAGTTCGGTGAAATCGTGAACGAGAGAGAATAAAGACCATCAAACCTGGTTGAAATGTGAGCAAGGAAGGAATTTCGCACAGGTCTAACGGGAGGAAGAAGGAATCTAGTCCGTGAATTCGGTAAACATAAGTTCTGTGAAATCGTAGACGAGAGAGAGAAAAAATGCCGACCGACCTGGCCAAGCGTGCGAAAGAAAATAATTACGCACAGGTCAAACGGGAAGAAGGAGGAGGAGGAGAGGTAGTAACAGAGAGTGAGTGAGTGAAGGGTGAGGAAGAGGCTAACAGAGAGAGTGACTGTTAGAGAGGGTAAAGATACAGAGAAAGAGGAAGCAGTAAGAACGAAATAGACGGGTCACAGCGGGGGAAAAAATATGTGTAAATATGAGAATAAACGTGGTGCGTGGTTGCTAATGGGTTACATATGAATAAAGTTATATATATATATATATATTCTATTCTAAGGCGGGTAAAATTCCCGAGATCCATGGACGAGTTCTCACCAGCGGTCTCTGTCCCTCATTATCGCTGCCATGTCCTGCGTCTCCAACAGACCAGTGTCTGTCCTTAGGGCATCAACATATGTTAACCTTGGTCTTACTCTTCCAGTGTGTCCATATAGGGGCTCCCAAGGAGCACTGAGTGCAATGTCAACTCTGGATGTCGGTGAGCATGTCCAGCTAACCTCAGTCTCCTCTGTGTCATTTTATTGGGATTTCTTTCTTGTTGGTTATGCATTGACTCATTCGTTCATTTTTGTTTTACTTTTCGGAATCTTTTTCTTTATTATTCTTACCATTATAGGGTACAGACATGGTTCCGGGTTCGATCCCACTGCACAAACAGTGCTCTGTGTGAGGGTATATATATATATATATATATATATATATATATATATATATATATATATATAACAAAGTAATTGTGGTAAGGAACCAGATGGACCATAACGCACCAGAGTCCTCAATACTTAGGGTAGTAGAGTGGGTAATAGGAAAAAGTATGATCCCGACGGCAGAGCTCAAGCCGTTTCGACGGCTATTTCTGGACTAAATTTAGTCCAGAAATAGCCGTCGAAACAGCTTGAGCTCTGCCGTCGGGGTCATACTTTTTCATATATATATATATATATATATATGGGAGGTGGGGGAATAACGTGTTTATGTTATGATGTTTTATAAAAGCAAATAAAACACCTAACTGTCCTAAAGAATTATATATATGGGATTTGCTATCAAAACAGCAAGAGGTCAGCCATTTGGGCACTAAATAAGTTTAGAACTGGTAAAATCCAGATATATATACATATATATATGCGTGTGTGTTTGTGTGAGTCTGTGTGCGCGCGCGTGTGTGTGTGTGTGTGTGTGTGTGTGTGTGTGTGTGTGTGTGTGTGTGTGTGTGTGTGTGTGTGTGTGTGTTATGTGAGGTCGCTCTCGAGTGCTACTGGTAACATGTAACCCAGTACACACCTGTCTCATGGTCGGGTCGTCGGCGACTAAACTGGCAACCCCACCAAGCTTGCTTGGCAAGGAGGGTGATATTTGGAGATCCCGTGAGATGAAATACAAGACCCGGCAAAGGGCGGAAAAACTCAACAAAATCAGCGGCCGTCGAAATAGTACCTTTTTTTTCACCTGGGATTGAAAGGCCCCCAGTTGCTGTCACAACACCTTTCTAGGAGAGGGAAACTCTGAGAGAAAAAAAACTACGGCTTCAGAAGCATCCGATGATGTTAACCAGATCTTCTTTTCAGGTAGTGGTTTCGATGTTCAGAGAGTGGGATTGGTCGAGTGCAAGGCCTTTCCCCACTCAAAAAACCTTCAAATAAAAGGCATTGCTTGTTCAGGATGTTACAGTTTCGTGTTACTGGCCGTAGACTAAAAGTGCACCAAACTCTATAATCTGACAAACGAGTGCAGTACTTTTAGTAGAGTTTGCAGCCATCATATATGTATACATATATATATATATATATATATATATATATATATATATATATATATATATATATATATATATATATATATATATATATATATATATATATATAGGAACCAGTAAGACCCCGACAGCTGAGCTCTAGCCGTTTCGACGGCTAATTCTGGACTAAATGAAAATTTATCCTGGTATTTAAATAGCCGATCTTCTCAAGGGGTAATTCCATATATGGTCAAAGTGATTGTCAAAAATCAGTAGTAATTCTGTGGTTGCAAATTAGTAGGAGAGATGGTGGCTAAACCTGCCAGTAGGAGAAAGAGGGGAGGGGGTGGAGTAGACCCAATCAAGCGTTGGTAGTGCCAGCTACAGCTGGGCATGAGGTCAAAGAAGATACAGGGGAGGGGGAGGGGGAGGAAGTCGGAACGGGAGGTAGAACAATGGGGGGTAGAATTGGAGACTACTGTCCAGAGCCAATTCTTACACGGGAGGACGCCGTCCGTGCAATTTATGCTCGGAGGAAACTTTACAAATGCTGTTTTCGACGGACCAACTCCTAAACAAGAAAGATGAACTGGTCACTGCATGTAAACATAGATTGCGTAGGACTTACCTCGCTCTCAAACCCCATAATGACCCGGGGGGGTAGACTAGGGCTATAACACCCCACTTGCCGATTTTGCAATGGGTAACCCCTGCTTGCCAAGGAAGACGTAAGATCTTCTTTGTATTCTTTTATCGCTTCCTTTATTTCCTTCCCCCCTCTCTCCCTAGTCCTTCTACCCCAGCTCTTCTCCTTTGTCGGCGTCTTTTCTCGCCCACCCGAGGCTGCCCTTTGGCCCCATGTAGCCTTAGTACGCCCACCACCCCCTCCCCTAGTCTATGATAGATTTGGCGGACTCCGCTCTTTATAGCAGTTGGCTTAGACCCCGGATACTTTCCCCCTTTTTCCGACCGCTCCCACTATTCTCTGTGCCCTCTATATTTCTTAGTGGCACTTATGCCTTATTTTTTCGTTTCAGTATTTCTTGCTTCGCTTTTCTTCTGGGCGGGGTGGATTCTGAATTTATTTCTCCGTATTCTACCTTTATTTCGTACGAACTTTCATGTAGCTTGTTTTAGATCTTTTAGAGTTAGCATTAGTATATATTTTTCTCGGGACTCAGAATTATTATCTCGTACAAGTTCACTTTGCTGCACTGGGTCGTTGCTGGCCCGGGATGGAAACCTTTATTGTTTATTTCGTGGTAGTCTCTTTAGTATTTTGGCCCCTTTTGTTGACCCGTCACCGTATCATTTACGTACTTATACCTCTTAAAAGGGTCCTTGCCTATTCCGTCCCACCTAGTTCTTTTACTTATTTCGTTATTTATTTATTTATTTATTTATTTACTTCTTTCTTTCTTTCTTTATTTTATTCTAGCCTAACAATAGCCTGAGACCTAGGTCGTAGAATTTACTTTACTTTACTTTTTTCTTTACACTTATTTGCTTTTCTTCACTCTCAGTATTTTTTCTTTTCTTTCCTATATATTTCTACCCCCCATTGTTCTACCTACCGTTCCGACTTCCTCCCCCTCCCCCCCCTCCCCCTCCCATGTATCTTCTTTGACCTCATGCCCAGCTGTAGCTGGCACTACCAACGCTTGATTGGGTCTACTCCACCCCCTCCCCTCTTTCTCCTACTGGCAGGTTTAGCCACCATCTCCCCTACTAATTTGCAACCACAGAATTACTACTGATTTTTGACAATCACTTTGACCATATATGGAATTACCCCTTGAGAAGATCGGCTATTTAAATACCAGGATAAATTTTCATTTAGACCAGAATTAGCCGTCGAAACGGCTAGAGCTCAGCTGTCGGGTCTTACTGGTTCCTATTACCCACTCTACTACCTCAAGTATTGAGTACTTTGGTGCGTTATGGTCCACCTGGTTCCTTACCACATTTCCTTCGTTATATATATATATATATATATATATATATATATATATATATATAAAAATGTATGTGTATATATATATATATTTATATATATGTATATATATATATATATATATATATATATATATATATATATATATATACATATATATATGTATATATATACGCACCAGAGTACTCAATACTTAGAGTAGTAGAGTGGGAAATAGGAAAAAGCATGACCCGACGGTAGAGCTCAAGCCGTTTCGACGGCTATTTCTGGAGTCCAGAAATAGCCGTCTCACAGATGTGAGAAAAACCACAGACCCTC